>CM031858.1:77084178-77191945 GCA_018697195.1 Certhia americana | reverse complement strand
TATCTATATCTATATCTATATCTATATCTATATCTATATCTATATCTATATCTATATCTATATCTATATCTATATCTATATCATCATCTATTTTTCTGTCTATATCTATTTCTATCTATATCTATGCAAGTATGTGTAGTGCTAATAGATCTGTTACTATATTTTGTCTCAAAACATATAAAACTCTGTAGTTTGTGTATTTATCACCAGCAATCTCAACCTGCCATTCTGTTGCTTCAATAAACTGCAGCCTTTGTGAACCTGGATTCTGTAAGTTCTCACTGAACTTGGACAGACCTATGGCATCAGATTGCCAAACTGCACTCTTTGTGAATCAGTGATTGCACAAGTTCTTATTACATACAACTACACCTTTCGTGACAAAACTGTGGTATTTGCGAATCTGTGGTTGTGAAAGCTCTGACTGAACTCCAGGAGACTTACAGTGCTAGATTGTCTATAATCAGAAATGAAGCCCAACTTCATACAGCCCCTCTGATCCCTGAGAACCAGCTGAAATGTAAAGGGGTTTATTTTCTGCTACATTTCTATACCCTTAATGCAAGATGTATAAACCATGTGGCTATTTTACGTGAATAAATGAATAAGGAAGTCAACTAGAATGACAATCATTGGTTTCATGCACAATTGTGGCTTTGTGCCATTATCTTCATGCATCTCTGAAGTGATTTAAAACATGAAAAGGAAGTGAAATATTTTGACATATACACTTATGAAGAAGCAAAGCAGCAGCACTCAACTTTGTATATGTCCAAAATGATGAGTAGTAAGAAATCCCCAAAGGCATAACTCCATTGAAGCTTTCTCAGAGAGAGCACCTACTTAAACTGCTTTAACACTAGGGGATTTACAGATTCCTCCAAATTTTGGAAGATCTAATAATTCATGTGCAAAACATCCTAATTATTATTTTGCAAGAGATATCACAGCGGTTGAAACACTGAAAATGTTAGGCAGAAATCTTAATTTATGACTTCTAAAATAATTCTTAAAGAGTTAAAGAAGAAAAAAACCGTTTTTAATGACTGTGGCCTTTACTCCCTTGTTTCATATTATGGTTTCTGCTGTCTCTTGGAAAAAGACCTGGGGGTGCTGGCTGACAGACAACTGAAAGTGAGCCAGTGTGTGTCCAGGTGGAAAGAGGGTCAATGGCATCCTGGCCTGTATCAGCAGTAGTGTGGCCAGCAGGATCAGGACAGTGACTGTCCCTCTGTGCTTGGTACTGGTGAGTCCACACATCAAATTCTGTGTTCACTTCTGGTCCCCTCACAGCAAGAAGGACATTGAGGTGTTGGAGCGTGTGCAAAGGGCAACAGAGGTGGTGAAGGGTCTGGAGGGTCAGTCAGTGAGGAGCACCTGAGGAATCTGAGGTTGTTCAGCTGGGACAAAAGGAGTCTCAGGGAAGACCTTATCTCTACAACCTCTCCACCTGAAAGCAGGTTTTACCTTAAACCATAATTTAAAAAACACAAATAGAACTGCCTTCTATTCAATTTAATTATTTTCTGCTTGGTAGAGAAAAGAAAAAAAAAAGTTTGCTCCCAGATTTGGAGGAATTTCAATCTTCTTTTCTTGTAAAACCTTTTATATCAGTTCTCAGCTATGCAAGTATGTTTGCATTAAGTCATTAGCTAGATATGTCAGAAGTTGCAAAAACATCAGTTATCCATACTTCAGTTACTGACAACTAATTCTCTGTGGACATTAAAGAAACATAGGAAAAAAGTGTCTGGCTAAGACTCTTGATGTCTTGTCTGATATATATCAAATACATTTTAAAAATGTTTTTCAATGTCTGTCAATTTGAAACAGCAAAATATTTTCCCATTCACACTCAGGATGAAAATAAAGCAGCTTCATGATTCTTTATAAGAAGAAAAAAAAGGCTAAAGATGACTAATATTGAAGATGTTAAGTTCTTTTTTTTTTTTTTAATTTGGATTCCCATTTATGAACATAAAAATGAAATATTTCACAGACCTTAAAAAAAACACAAAAACAACTTCTTTACAGAAAGAGTGATTGTACATTAGAATGGGCTTCCCAGGGAGGTGGTGGAGTCACTGTCCCTGGAGATGTATAAGAAAAGACTAGAAATGTCACTTAGTACCATGGTCTAGTGGACAAGGTAGTATTAGGTCATTGGTTGGACTCAATCATCTCAAAGGTTATCTTAAACCTAGTTAGTTCTGTGATTCTGAGTTTCCATTAATGTATGAAATGTTTTGATTTGTTATCCAGTCTTTTTAAAAAAAAAAAACAAAAAACATATCTTCTAACATAATCATTGTCAACTGTGATGGAAAATGATATATATCCAAAATCTTGAAAGGGATTTTTTTTCTTTCAGAAAATTCTTATTTTTATGTCTTGATGACTTTGTGGAAAAAACCAAAACATGTGTGTGTGTGTAACTAAAATTCTTGACTATTACAATATCCTGCCAGAGGTGACTGTTGGAAGCTGTGCAGGTTTTTTTATTTCCAATACAGAATATAGCATGCTGCCTTGAAAAACTGTTCAATCATTGTGCCTGTCTTTCAGACTGACTGCCTAGAATGTGGTAGAATAACTTTACATTGTTGAAGTTATTTTTTGTTAAAAGCCTTTGATAGCATAGCCCCTAGCAATCTGTCATACTTCCTTCTTGAGTTGTGTCCTGAGAAGGAGCTATGCTTATATAACCTTGCTGTCTACAGATTGCAGCTAAATCTCCTACTGTACAACAACAGGTGATTTTATCTGTGCTGACACATTTGCTTAGATTTGTCACTCCTATCACTTCCACTTCCACTCACCCTTCCCTGTCTTTTAATAATTTTTGTTACCAAACAGTAATTTTTAATAAGCTGTCCCTGACACTGAAGTGTCCTGATTGCCAGGTTTGCTTAGCTTTTTAAAAGGTTTGTTAAAACAGTAGAATCATCAAAACATTTGGGTTGGAGGGGACATTTAAAAATCATATAGTCCAACCTCTATGCAATGAGCAGGGAATTTTAACATAAATCAGTCTGTTCCCAGCTCTATCCAAACTAACCATGAACGTTTCCAGAGACAGAGCATTATCCACCTCTCTGGGCAATATTTTCCTGTGTTTCCCCACTCTTACTGTACAAAAGTTCTTCTCGTATCCAGCCCTTATCTACTCTCTTTCAGTTTAAAATTACTGCTACTTGTTGTATTGCAAGAGTCTCTTCTTAGAAGTTTCTCTCCCTCTTTCTTATCAGCCTCACTTATGTACTGGAAGACTGCTGTAAGGCTGTCTTAGAGTCTTCTCTTTTCCAGGCTAAACAGCCCTATCTCAGCCTTTCCTCATAGGAGGGTTGCTTCAGCCCTCTGATCATCTTGATGGTCCTCTGGACTAATCCTAACAGGCCCATATCCTTCCTATGCTGGGGAGGCCAGAGCTGGATGCAGTACAGCATCTAGAGTCTACCCAGAGAAGAGCAGAGGAGCAATGACACCTCCCTTCACCTGCTGGATAAGCGGGGTTGGATTTTTGGGTTGCAAGGACACACTGCAAGCTCATGTCCAGATTTTCATCCACCCCTAGTTAGGGATACATTGTCAGTACAAAATATTTTTATTAATAGAAGTGAGGCATGATAGAAGTTGCACTGGAACATGAAATACTGGAGAAATATAAATTTATAACCAGAACTTAGCTTTGCAGCTAGATCCTATTACAGTCTCTGATAACAAATAGACTTCAAAGCCAGAGGTCTAAGACACAGTTAAAACCACGCTGGTGCAATATCCTTCAAAGTGACTCTATCAGAAATAAATTCAGCCTAAGTGCACGGACGTACAGCTATGTAAGTCTGGAAAAAAATGAAACAAAATGAAAATTCAAGGTCTGCATAAGCTTACTTCAGAACTGGCCAAGAAGTGCTTTACAAACGCAAAAGAAAAGACTCTTCTCTGATCAACTAAAATACAGTCTGTAGAAAATAAACCATGTACAGGTTTCAAGTGGGAGGGAACAGACTTGCAAAGCCATTTTATCTTGTTTATTCCATTATATAAGTCTAATTTCAGCAACATTTGGCTTTATTTTAACTTTCCTTGGTGATATATGTGTACTTAGTCAAAACTGTCAAGATATTTTTTTTCTTTTTCTGTAATTAGCAATGCTCCCACATTATTTAGAATCTGGAAGAATGCTAGCAAGAAAAAGTATGTGCTGTTCTACACCCCACCCCTCTCCTTCACACCCCCTCCCCCCCCAATGAGAACTGCATCTGCAGAAAATGTTTTCTTTTTAATTCATTATAGGGGCAGTGATGAAGAAACTATAGGTATTGGATAACTGTCAAAACACACAGCAAAAGAAGATCATCTTTTATATCAGATATGTCACAGAACTCTGCTCTGTACAGTGCAGATATTGAATGTTTGTCAGAGAAAAGGAGAAGTGAAAAGGGATTGATGAATTTACTCATTCTCCACTAGACCACAACTAGTGGAACTGAGTTTTTTAAAAAAAAAAATAATAAATTGGTATTTGTGTACAGAATACATAGTAACTTAAATAAGTATTGGATCTTATAGGAGCATCATTTGGATAATATGTGATATCAGCTACTGATTGTTAAACAATGCTGAGAGCAACTTTGCTTAGAAAAAAATAGGGTTTTAATTTTCTAATACCTTAGTGATAATTTCCAATTATCTCTTAGCACTGAAGAACATTTTTATTTACTCTTTTTCTTCTCTCTCATCTATCCTCTGCTTTTCCACCTAAGCCACTAAGGCCTTTACTCTAAATCCAGTAAGTTTAACCAAAGGCAGACACTGGCAGATACATTCATCATACTAATTATGTGTTGCATGCTATGTTTCTCCCATCAAGTGCCTCCCACATATTTGACAAAAACCTTTCAAATCAGGAAGAAGAAAAATGAAAACAAGTCTCAAAGGCAAGCTGTGTGATTGAGAAAATCACTTAACCTAGTGTCACTGAACTACAAAATCAATTAATGTCTTCTATCGTCTTTAGAAAGTGCTATCTAACAGACAGCCTGCAACAAATTATACTAGATTTCAATGGAAGCAATTTCTTCCATTTAGGATTAGAATGTAGGCAAATTGACCCTTTCTCTACATGTTCACAGCATAAGGAAACAGGTCAGTTTCCTTCTGCAAGCCTTTCAAAAAGGTTTTGAATGGCATGCTAGGACAAACCAAGGTGTAATTGAAATTCTGGTGCAAGAACCCACAAAAGAATATTTAATCAAGGTGTAATTTCTATGTAAAGTAACTTTCTTTAGATGCGTTATTGTTACATATAATTTAAACAGTAGAAATGACCTTGCATCTAAGTGGATTTAAAGAAAAAGTCAACCCACACAGTGTCTTTTCAAGTAAACAATTCTTCACAGCTACTTCATTACCAATTCAGTATCTCTGTTTTTTGGGATTTTTTTTTTTTTTTTTTTTTTTGCTTTGTCTTTGCGGATGTGAGCAATCATATTAGTATCAAGTAGATGTCTGATTCCTTTTTCAGACCATTTTGCCAAAATTCACCTGATAGAAGCTCCTATCTAAGCTTCACAGTGCAAATCACATTGTGTGGATTATCCCTTGCTCTTTTCCTCTATTAGTTTGGAAATACAGTGTTTTTTAGAGTAAGCAGAAGGATACTGTTACTATGTCTTTAAAGAAAACTGTCTAAAAGCCAGGAAAAGAACTTTACTGGATTCTCAGTGGAGGTTTGTGTTAGATGCTTAGTTCCAAATTTTGAACATAATTGTACTTCTACTTAATTTTCAATTTTGTTGGAAGGTTTTCTGTTTCTCACTTGTTTTTGAATGGAACTGAAGCAGATAACTTTTAGCTATAACTACTCACAAGGAAGGTAGAGACCATTTTAAAGAATACTTGCTTGTATTTATCATTTTAGCTTGCTGAATATCTAAGATAGCATTTGTTAACTTGAATGAATGTCTGAAATTAAAAACTGGGAATTTTCAGTAGGAGATCTTGACTGAAAGCTACAGGAACCAAGTGGGGTTTTGCTGATGCAGATAAAATGCTGCAAAGCCACTTGGCATAAACTTTCCTTGGGTGTTACTTTCTTTGCATTCCTTTCCTCCAAACAGGGCCTACACCTTTACTTCTTGCCAGAACCCATTTTTTTTGCAGTCACTTCTATATAATAACACTGATGAGATTGCCATTGACAGATTTCATAAATGATCTTCAGTCTTCGTTTTCTCTTAAGTAGACATTAAAAAGAAATACCACTACTCCATACCATATCTTGGTAGGCAGGGCAAGGAATGGAATTCATTCTTCTCCTGGGTTCTTAAGTGCCTCACTTGGGGATAGCTTTAATACATGATCTACTCACATTGTATGTGTTTAAATTTGTTGCTAAATAACGAAGTAAACCAGCCCACCTTTGATTAGTTTGAAAGGGACAGCTACCTTACTTGGATTATCTAAAATATAAACAGTAAAAATATTTCTAATATAATAAATATGTTGAATATCCAAATACAGATCAAAAATACACTAAAATAGGTACAAATTTAGCAGAAAAGATAGCAGTTTTCAGAAACCTGAGTATAATAATTTTGAGTATGTTATTTATGCATTTAGTGTAGTTTCCCCTTGTGAAGACAGCACATTACTATCCCAGGAATGGTGTATCTGCAGAGCCAAAACAACTTGAACATTCTTACAACATTAGATAGTCTTGAAAAATGTCACAGGGGAGAAAGAAAGAAGACTGTATCCAAAGGAAGTGTAAAAGAGCAATTTATGGCTTACTTAAAAAAAAAAAAACAATGGTTTATGGAGCTCTGTTATTTCTCCATCATATTCTTTTCTTCTATCCCAGAAGCCCCATATTACTGTGACCACTGTCCTAGATAAAAGAGCTTTGACACAACTTCAGGTGTCTGCCTGAAGAAAAGGATGCCTTTGAATGACACAGAGTATTCCCAAACTCCAAGGACAGATTTGATTTTTCTGGAATAGTGAATATTTATATATTCAAAGGGAATTTGCTGCAGTGGAACAAGGAGGGAAATACTGCTATGCATTTTTTTGGTAAGATTTTTTTTATATTCTGTCGAAAATGATGTCCACTAATCTGAATGAATCAGTAAAGCAAGTAATGCATTTCAATTTACACACAAGCTCTGTTCTTCAGTCCCAATCACTCCTGCATGAAAATCCTGTAATTACATTCCATCCTATTTTGAGCCATTGTATCTATTCTTTACATAAATATATATTTAGACACAAGTCTCAACATATTTCTTTTTCTTCCTTTTGATACTTTTGAGAAGCACCCTCTATAAACCTTTACATAAGTATGGAAGTGTGAAATTATAGCTGTAGAAAACTATGTTAGGATTAAAATTCTTGCATCTTTTGTGTTTTCTATGTGAACATCTGCAGGTATGCAAAAACAAGGGATATGAAAAGTCTATGTGACTGATTGCTTAACTGTGAAGTGGATGCCACCCACATCAACAGTTGGCAGTAAATTTATTCTTAGTACAAATAACTTGCAAGTCACATTTATGTCGGGCTGTTTCCTGTGTGTAGACAAACATTGTGCTGCTCTGATGTTGTTTACTGAGACCTAATGCCCCAAAATTTGTTTGTTATTCGTTGTTTGATTTTTGTTGTTTCCATTTGTTTGTTTCTTTTCCTTTAATTTTCTAAGCTATAAGATATGAAGTGACACAGTGGGAATATTTATCTTAAGAAAACACTTTTCCTAGTCAGATAAGGCTCCATCTTTTTGAAAACTGACTACTTGACACATTCATGGCCAGGAATGAATTCTTTACTTTCACAGACATGTACCCTAGAAAAATCAGGCTATAAATATAAATGCTCTCCCTTGATGTAAGGAGAAACAACTCAGTATTAAAACACTGGGGGTTTTACCTTGTGGTGTTATTATGGGTAAATGCATGCATCTTGGACAAATTAAAGAGAACAGTGCAGCTTACTGGCCCTATTCTTTTTGCCAGTGAAGGTCTGGTCTCAAGTAAATAATCAACAAATTGACAATTTCATGGTGTAAAACTACTTGTTGGATCTTTCATTTTTCCACAATTCTGATGGAAAAGTTATTTTATTACTGTGAACACAAAGCATCACTGAGAAAACAGAAAAAAACATAGATTTATGAACTAATTTTAAAATGCCTATTGACAGAGTACACTAGTTTTTCTTATAAGCTATCTATTAAAATATTTATGTGGCCATAACACAGAACTAAAATATATACTGAAAAACTGAAAAAAATACTCTCCATAGAGATGTAAATTATCTTAAATTTCCCTTTCTCTCTGTCCTTTATTGGTATATGGCAAGGTGTGTAACACTAGGCTGGTTGGCTTCAGAGGCTGTTCAGTAGCAGAACTGGGTTTTTGCAAGAAAACCCTCATTATAGAGATATCACTCATATTGTGAGCAGTTTAAATACTCATTCCAAGTAAGTTTTTCCTATATTGTTTATGACATCTCAGATAAGCTTGGAGGAGCTATGACATTACACGTGTGTAGCCTGTTTCTCATTTCTAATGCTGCCATTTCATGTGTTGCCTCATTTTTGCATAAAGCAGCCCTACTATAAAGCTATGTAAACTGCATACAACAAATAATTTACTTGTTGAATTAATTTAATTTACTAATCTAATTTCTATTTTATTTTCTGTAACGTTTTTAGAATTTTAACATGTTATTCTCAAATTTGTTCATGAATGTTGCTCTTAGTTTCTTTTTCCTATCAATGCTGTCATTAATGTCAAATTTATTGATAAATTTAAAAAGGCTTTTCTAAATGTCAGTTAAAAACACTTCTGTAAAGAGAATGCCAGTTTCAGCACAAGGCATATATATATATATAATATACATATATAAAGTGCATAGTTTCCCCGTTAGAACTGGGAAGCCTCTTATCTACTCATTTATTCTACAACTACTAAAATAATAGAATAATTTCAGGTGAAAAAGACCTCAAGAATATCATGTTCAACCATGAAGCTATTGCTGCCAAGGTCACCACTAAACCATGTCCCTAAGTACCATATCTATATGTTTTTAAAACACATCCAGAGATGGTGAGTTACTGCTTGGTGTCCCTTTCAGTGAGAAGATTTTTCTTAATGTTCATTCCATACCTCCCCTCACACAATCTGAGGACATTTCCTTTTGTTCTAATATTTGTTACTTGGCAAAGAGACTGATTCACACTTTCTTTCAGATAGCTGTAGAGAGTGACAAGGTCTCCCATCATCTTTCTTTTCTCTGGCATAAGCTCCACTAAGTACCTTGCTCTCAGTTCCCCCGTAACATCACTTTGAGCTTGTATGCTGGTTTTATCTGAGTTCCAAACCCTTTTGAATAACATGGATAACTTGGATACTGTTTGGCTGAGAGGATTTCCTCCTCCTTGTAAAACCTAAGTTGTTGCAGAGGTTGGTTTGGGATTTTTACTAATTTGATTTTTGCTTTTTTTTTTCTTGTATGTTTTGTTTGTTTGTTTGCTTGTGGGTTTTTCCTCTTTTAAACTCATAGAGCCATAGAACATCTTGGGTTGGAAGGGACCTTTTAAAGGCCATCTAGTCTGAACCCCATGCAATGAGCCAGGGGCATACTCATCCAGATACTGTCTTACCTGACCTTGAAGGTTTCCAGGGATGGGGCATCCAACACCTGTCTGTGCAACCTGTGTCAATGTTCTACCAACCTCATTGCATAAAAACAAGAAAAAAACAACAACAAAAAAATCTTCCTTATAGCTAATCTAAACAAAGGATGACATTTTATGAAATCTGGCAATCCACATTAATGAACACTTCCATATGCAAAGAAAAGACAAAGAAAGTTTTCCTTTTACTACAGTGCCTTTTGAATATTTAAGAACTTTTATGATTTATTTTCCCAGTCACCTCCTTCTGAGCAAACAAGGACAAGGCTCTCAATATGTCTTTTCAGGAAATATTCCCTGAAATCTTTATCATACTTGTTAGCATTACTTGGACTCTTATAGCCTCCAGTTTCTTGAGTACCAAGAACCTGGTACAAGAGTCAAGCTGAGGATATACCAAGATCAAACAAAGTAGAAAGATTATTAAAATGTGTCTTCTAGTTATTTAATGAAAGATTTTGGTAGGGGGAGTCCTACTACGCGATACTTGCAACAGTGTCCTATACATCTTTCAATCAGCATTTTGTTCTGAGTTTCTATTAAGTGAATATTTTGTAAGCTCTGCATTATACACAGTACTGATTACATATTTTTTTGTTTCAAACAGTAAATTTCAACTTAGAATTTTATAAGTAAATGCAGCACCTTGGAAGATATTTTTAGAGGTATGATAAGAGGCAACGTCTATATTCTCATTGAGATATGCAATCATGCTATCTTCCAACCAATGAAATACCTTTTCAGCTGATGAAGAGAACTACATGCATCTGGGATTCTGTAGACTTTGCAATGGGACAAAAAATGACACAAGTACCCATTTCCCTCAATGAACCATCAAGGTAGTCAAGACTGAGTAGCAAAGACACAGAAGGATATACATAACTAGATGAACATATATCAATAACAACTTCAGAAGAAAAACTTCCTATAAGAGAAGGAAAAAGGCATTCAGTAAGCTATGCTGAAAGACATGCTTTTGAGGATTTTAATGTTCCACGGATTCATCAAATTGGGCACGAAAGAGAACAATTTTAAGCTTTTAAGCATTTTTTCCTTTTGCATCTCTAATGGAAATTTTCTAAAGCCTTTCAAATGTGTACATTATTCTAAGTATAACATGTAAATATGGAAGAGGCATGCAGTTCTCCTAGTTAAACTTTTACATTAAATAATTTAATTTGGTTATCATCTAGGTCATATTAAAATTTTTTAAAGTGTAGAAAGATGAGCTGTAAAGTTCTAGAAGAGCCACAGAAAAAGAGAAATTATGAGCTTAATTTGATGAAAAAGAGCAGACTGAAGATCAATGTTACTGATTCATACCTCGAGATCCAGTAAAATGTAATCTATAAGGAAGTAATAATATCTTTTACAATAATAAATCATTAAAGACTGTTAAAGGTTCAAGACTGTGGGTTGTTGAATATCTACAAGGTATTTTTTATAAATAGAGTTTGAATTTCTTCAGCAAATTTTGAGGTGAAAAATATTATACTTAAATCATTCAAGTGAAAGTATGCCTGTTCCCCAAACTAGGTTTGGACCACTGCATGCTAAAGTCTATTGTAATTCTCCTCTCCATGTTAGCTGGACAATTGTGCACTCATATGATTTAACTTTAAACACCTTCAATAGCTAAGCTTTAGCTGGTTTGTCTAGATTTTCTATCAAACTGAGAGAACTAGATAGTTCTTGGATTCTTTATGTGTTTCAATGAAATGAGAACTCAGAGAAATTCCCATTTCACCAAAACATCAAAGGATTTGAGGCTGACTAGCTCAGACAAAGAAAGGTGTACTTGAACAGTATATATATTTAGTGGTATTTTAGCCTATAGCAATTTCTCAAGTGTTCCAGATCGATCTGTCAGGGTCCATTCTCTCTGTTATTTCCCACTCTGTTTGTTAGTATTAAGCAACATTCGGTGGTGATTACACAATTTCTTCAATCCAATGATAAGTTTTTGTTAATGTATTGCAAAAAGACCATATAAAGACCCAACACCCTAGGTTACTTGACAACATCTGTTGCTGTTGTACCTCCCTGGAATAGCTATGAAAATCTGATAGGTCAATAGTTGAAGTTTGCAGTAATGTGGTAGAACAATTTCTCTTCTACAGCAGCAGTAGACCAAAGTTCATACCATAGAGTATAGAAGTCTCATCAACCAAGGGTACCCAGCTGAGAAAAAGAAATAAACCCAGTGGTTGAGAACAGCCCTGACACTGGAATTTCTTTCCTTTGCTTTCTTGCAGGATGTCCCCTCCATAGAGACACACTTCAGAGAAATAAAAACAGGCATATACTGGAAGTGGAAAGATTTAACTATTATAAACATAGCTAATTACTTTTGTGACATCTGAGAGGTAACAAGTTAATTTGTCTGCTAGGTGTAAATGTTGCACCAGTCTCCTAAAATGTTAAGAGAGCTGGAAGTTGAATGGGAGGATCCAGTAGGTGTACTTCATGTTGCTATCAGGGATATAGAAGGGTGCCAGAGGGATGCTCTGGTGGATTGGTCATGGCTGCACGACAAGGAAACTAAAGTTCAGGGTCTCCATGGAAAATTGGTAGGTTGATAAACAAAACCTGAGATGAAGGTAGCAATTTATGGTATCACTATGTGGATGATAGTGTAATGTAGAGAAGAAAAGTTTTGCAAACTGGAACTAGGAAACCTTTTGAGACAAAAGAAACCTGGAGAAAAACATCAGTCTATACTAACAGTAATGGAGCCAAGCTTCTGGCACTGGAAGCTAAAAAGGTCACAGAACACCAACTCCTGCAAGAAGTTCTATTAAAACTTAGAAAAACCTGTGCAGAAAGGTGAAAGAAGAGCTTTAGTGTAGAGAAAGGTACAGTAATACCTACTGAAAAATTACCTAATTTACCTAAACTCTGCTTGTGTATACTTGTGGCAAAAAATATGGAAAACAAAGATTTTGTTGGCAGATTTAGAACACAGGAATAATGGCAAGTGAAAAAGAGAATGAAATGTTCAACACATTTGGATATGTATTATGAATAGAAGAGAGGATAACACTGTGCTACTCATTAAATCTTAATGTGTCCATATTTTGAGTACTGACAAAGTTCTGGCCTTCAAGTATAAAAACACATATCTTACAGTGCAAGCAGAGTTGATTCAGAAACAGAAATGAGCCAGTAGATTGATTGTTCAGTGTAAGTACTTTACAAGGAGGAACTAGAGACGTTCACATTCTTTGATCTATTGACTGAGACCTACAGGAAGATACACTCCAGGCTTATGAATGAGGAAGCTAATGCATTTTGCTGCAAGAAAACTAGGATTGTTACATCATTTTGTTTGCTTTTTTATTGTATTATTATTCAGTATTGCTATCAAAGACAAAGGAGCGTTCAGTGAAATCTCAAAGTCAGAAGACAACACTAAATTCTACTGGGTAGTAAAATGTAAGATAAAATAAACACTAAATTGTTGTTCAGAAAATTCAACAACATTACAATTGAAGACAACAAATAGAGAGGCTGGTTTGAAAGAGGTAAAAATTACTTCTTTAGAATGCAGGTAGTGAATTTTTGGAACTTGCTACCACAGAAGAAAAGCAGCAAGTTCAGAAATGGCCAAAGTTACAGAAAATAGATTCATGAAAAGATATTGTAAAGACTAGAGCAATGTGACAAACCCTCACATACCCTAATGCAACTGTTGTGGATGCTGGGAAAGCATTATAGAATCAAAAATTGCCCAAGTTACCCTACTGACACTGTCATCCCTACTGTCAGAGGTAGGATACTGTGCTAGATGGACCACTAACCCAGAAAACTTTTATAATAGCTTGATTACTTAAGATTGCTTTATTCAGTAGGTTTTTCTATTTTACATCCTCTCAGTCAAGACTGAATTATTCATGCATTCATGAATCAAGTAAAATAAAATCAAATACATCTAATAAAATACAGGCTTAGGTCTGAGAGGTAAGTTGAGTTCTAAGAGATCATGTAAACTTTTGCCAACGGCAAGACTTACATAGATTTTCAATTCCACTCACTCAAGAATCAAAAACTCTGTGATGTTTTATAGTGAGGTTAAAAAATACTAACAAGCTACAAGTTAAAGGAATACACACATACACACAAACAGACAATAACTGAAGATTTAAATGTCACAAGTGGGCTAATAAAGAACACCAGAATACTACAACACTAGAAACAGAGGACAATCTATAAAAATTTGATCTGTTTCCCTTGGGTAGCTACTATTTGTGAAATGATAACTCAGAAACTTTGTTTTCCAGAAACAGCAGAAGCTGGTACAGAAGCAGTTGAGAATAAAAATGGAGGACAAAATTGCAATAAACACAGCAGTTATTTTATAGGACTTAAACACAGCAAGCAGTTATTAATTTTGTTGAATGGATTTGCTTATTTAGTTCACGTGTATTTAAGTCTTCACTCTGTCAATAATCAATGCAAAAGACAGCACCAGTTTAATCAGAAAGAAATTAATTTAGCTGGAGGTGAAAATCAGAGTGTGAAAGGATATTGAATTCAAAATACAGATAAATTGTACTCTCGCCTACCCACACTTTTCTATTTACATAAATTAGTGCAGTACAATCCTATTATTGGGAACTGAAATTTCAAAACCATCTTTACTTAAAATGTTTTGATTCTAGGGACTACTACATTCATAACTTGAAGCAGTAAATCTTTCATGAAGCAAAATCTTAGGATTTCTCGCATTTTGCAGTTCAGAAAATGGGTTAATGACACATGTTAAGAAATACTGCAAATTTAATATATCAGTTTTTAACTGTATTATAAAGAATAAAGACTAGTTTATGATTATATATTTACTAGTAAATTACTAATTTATGATGGTTATGACTTTTTTATGAAGTACTACATCCAGCTGTGGAGGTCTCAGTACAAGACATGGAACTTTTGGAATGGATCTAAAAGAAGGCCATAAAAACTATCAGAGGGCTGAAGCAGTTCTTCTGTGAGGGCAGGCTGAAAGTGTTGAGATTGTTCAGCCTGGAGTAGGCTCCAGGGAGACCTTACTGTGGCCTTTCTTGAAGGAAGTCTAAAAGAAGTGGGGGACAGACATTTTAGCAAGGCCTGTTGCAGTAGGACTTACACAGGAGACAGACATGGGAGTCTGCCTGACCAGTTCAGGGTCGACTAAGCTAAAATATGTTAATAAGGCCATCAACTAAATATGTCTTGAATACTGACAGGCTTGGGGCATTGACCATCTCTCCCAGTCTAAACTTTTCCTCGGCCAGTTTTGAACCATTCCCACACATCCTGTCACTGGTTACCAAGAAGAGTTCAGCACCTACCACTCTCCTTCACCTCCTCAGGAAGCTGTAGGGACCAATGAGGTCACTCCTTACTCTCCTTCTCTGCAAACTAGACAAAATCAAACTCCTCAGCTGCTCCTCACAAGACATTCCTTCTGGCTCTATCTCCAACTTTGCTGCCTTCCTCTGGGCACATTGACAGACATTCACATCCTTCTTAAATGGTGGGGCCCAGAAGTTCACACAGTACTCAAGGTGAGGCCACACCAACACTGAATAAAGTTGAATAATAACCACTTTGACTGGTTGGTTGTTGTTTTTGCATGTTTTTTTTTTTAACCTTTTGATGTTTTGAATTTCTGGAGTTAGATTTTTACACACATTTTTGTAAACAACAATTGTTTGCATTACTTTCTAAAAAGGAAGTGAGAGTTGATAAACCTATGGTTTGATCAGTATAATCTCAGAGGAGGCCACCTGTTAGACCAATCAAGGGACAATGTGTGTAACTTATATAAATCAGAGTTTTATAATAAACTTCCTCTTTTTCTTCTGCCTCGCTCGAGAAAAAGTGTTGTGTGTGTGTTCGTTCGTGTCGTATTGCGACAGTTGGTGATGCCCTTTCTGACACATCCCAGGATGCAATATCAGTCACCTCTGGACTGCCAGGGCACATACTGCCAACTCATACTGAGCTGCTGCTGACCAGCACACACAGGTCCCTTTCTTACAGGATTGTTCTCCAGAAAATTCTTTGAGTTTATACCTGTGTCCAACATGACTCCACCCTAGATGCAGAATCTGATATTTGGACTTGTCAAAATTCATCCCATTAATACAGCCAAAAGCACCGGTCTGTCTAGATGACACGGTAAAGCCTCCTGTCCCTCAAGAGAGCCAACAGCACCTCTCACTTTAGCATCATCCGCAAAGTTGCTGAAGGTGCATTTATTGCAGATCATTGTTAAACAAATCAAACAGGATTGGCCCTGGAATTGCACCTGAAGAACATCACTGGTGACCATCAATGAATCACTGGCCAGGTATAACCCCATTTACCACAACCCTTTGAGATCTGCCCTTCAGCCCATTCTTCCTTCAGCACACTGCAAACTCACTCACCCCAAAGCCAGGCAACTTCTCCAGATGAATGTTGTAAAAGACAGTATAAAAAGGCTTACTATGGGCACATGGACTTGTAAACATTCCCTTGATGCATCTGATCCCTTACAATTTCAGTGTCCACAAATGGACAGTCACTGTTTCCACATTAGTCTGCGCTGTTCTCTACCTCCTTTAACTGCCCAGTCTATTCTTCCTTCTGTAGCTTTCATGACCCCACTTCCACAAATACCTGAGGAGTGATATTTTTCAGAAGAAATGTTTTCTTTAGAGAGATATTCTCGAGGAACTGTACTTTGAAATATTCAGGGTGTTACTCATTGGAAAACAATTCCATTAAGGATATGGAGCAAGCGTAGTTATCAAATAAAGACCAGATCTTTTTCTGAGGGAGGGCCTTAAAATGCTAAATTAATTTGCAACTTGTTGTCACAATACATTTTTTATATTGTGTTAAAAAAAGAGTTTTTCAATTTGCTGTCTGATTATGGTCATGTCAAATAAATTATTAATAACTCTCCACTCATTTCAGTGTTGTTTCAGTAATTTAAAACATTTTCATTAAACAGTTCATTTTAAATGCAAATATTATCAATTTAATTAATATTAGATATTTGGCTACTCTTTCTGAATATAGAAAATATGGCACATACCCACTGAAATAATAAAAAAAAATTTTCTAGAATCAGGACAGTTGCTTAAAAATGCCACAAATGTCCTTTTCAGTGAAGAGCTTATTAAAGGAGGAAAAAAACCCCTACCTTTACCCTTTGATATAAAATATTTCATAAATAGAAAGTGGAAAGGGAATCTGAGTCGGGACTTCATGGATATATTTCAGTCACCAATTACAGAGCATTTTTTGTGGTTAAAATTGTTGTAGTTTGTATGGGAAACTGGTAAATCAATTTAAATAACAAATAAACTGTGGTAAACAAACTTTTAGATAAGCTAATTTCAAAATGGACTTAAAAATTTTCTTTCTAAAGGTATCAAAAACAATAATATTGCACTGTAAAATATTTTCCTTCATTTATGGCAAAAATAATCATTGCCACTCCAATATTTTAACCTCAAAATGCAGCTAAACAGTGACAGTCTGGGCATTTTAATTATATTCTTCATGTGCAAAGCATAGGCTCAAACACTCTAAGCTAAAGAAAATATGAAACTCCATGTCCTACCAAATTACCTACTAGATAAAATGGGCAATGAAATCATTTTTCTATTGGCAGCTTTCTAATTCCAGGTCTTAATTTCTCAAATTTATCATGAATGCACCAAAACTAATTGTATATTTGGTGTCACAGGTTCTGAACAAATGACTGAACAAAAATATTTGATGGTTTATTTCCACTGAAGAATGGTGTTGAAAAAAAAAAAAAAGGAAATCAGTTTGACATTAATTTCATCCATCCTTTTCCCAAGTAGTCCTGCAATCAAACAAAATAAATAATTCACCTCATATAAAATTATCAACATTGGAAGGACCAATCTTTTTTCAGGCTCAACTGCAATGTCCTGTGGTTTCAGTAGTGGCTATGCTCACTGCTGATATAATTTGGAGGTGCTAAACAGAGACACATGACCTATGCAAGTGTAAAAAGTATTTAAAACATTCTTTTAGAATTAATTTCACAAGATATTTTTCAAAATTAAGCAAAAGTGTAGCTATATGAAAGACACAAAGAATAATACTTTATTGCTATTGACAAAGCAGTCAAACCAACAACTATCACAGCACAAAATCATGACTTCATAGCTGAGAAAAAAGGTTTGATTCAGCGCCAGCTTACACTGTTGTAATACTTGCCATTTAACACATAAGCTAGAGTTTTGTTAGTATGACATTCCACTCCTACCGCTCAGGATGCACATCTCAAAATAAAGAGATTTTTTCATCAACATGCAGCGATAGCAGCCAAAACCACTGCTCCAGCGGAGCAGAAGATTTTCATTATCTTAACGGTATCAATTCCAAATGTGTTCTCTATTAGATAATTTGGCAAAAGTGCAAACACAACAACATTTATTATCTTTACATCAGTGAAATGAGAATCAACAGAGTGGCAAGCTAAAGGTGTAAGTATCTTCCTATTGAACTACAAAACTCCCTGAATCATAGGATGTTAAGGCATTGGAAAGAACCTTAAAGATTATCTAGTCCCCTGGCCTGGGCAGGGACACCTCCATCAAGACCAGGTAGCTCAAAACCTTATCCAACCTGGCTGTTAACACTGCCAGGAAAGAGGCAGCCACAACCTTCCTGGTCATCTGCTTCCAGTGTCTCACCACCCTTACAGTAATGAATTTCCTTCTTAATATCTAAGTTAAATTTCCCCTCTTTCAATTTTTATACCCATTACCCCTTGTCCTATCACTACAGCTCCTGACAAAGAAATCCAAACAATGATTTTCAATGGTCTCATTAGATTTTAAAACTACCAGTCATTCACCAGTCAGATTAAGAAGTGTCAAAAGATGAAATCACCTACTATTAGCATAAAATATGCATAAATAAATGTGATAAAGGTGATGGTTGGCGTGAGGATTTACTGGAGGATATGTACTATAAATAATTAAGACCAAATATTGTAAAATCAGAATAGTCAGATCATGCTTGGGATATATTCGCATGACTCTATTGGCTTTATTAATATTGTGAGCTTTTTTCTTATTTGTCCATGTGAAAATGGAAATAAGTCAACTCTTTTTTAATGCAAAAAAATTAGACCATTTTGTACTTGACACAAAAAAAGACCTACAGTAAGTGAGAATGATTATGTTCTAACACATTTTTCAAGGAATCAATTATCAGTGTGTTCTTAAAATGTCAGACAAAATCACTACCTGTGTATAATTGATGTAATCTACTGTATGTTCCAATCATACTGAAACTTTTCATGACCTTCTAAGATGCAAAAAGTATGCAACTGTTCATTACCAAAGAGAAGAATGTCATGTCCAACTAAGACCATTTCTGAAGATATAACATTTGAATTATTAATAACAGAGAAGGGTAAAATTTATATAACTTGTTTAACAGAAAGTGTATTGGGATTGTCAACAGTAACACATAAGGTAAGTGTCTGCAATAAAATATATTTATACAACCAGCATAACAGCATCTTCTCACACAGTAAGAATGAAAATGGGGTATCTGGACATTTGCTATGTATTAAATATACTTCCTGCCATCAGAGAATAAGAATATGTCAGGAAAAAAGATATCAGAACATTTAGTATGATTCACAGTCTACTTTACATCCCTAAGCGAAGAAACTCAGAAACAGGAACAAGAACATTTTTGGTAGCAGTGAGATATTTCTTTTATACCAATTCTGATAGGAGAGAATTTTGTGAGGGCACACAGTTTCAAAAACAGAGGATATTAATTTCAAAGAAAGGTACTGCTTATATAAATATAGTCCTAATGTCCTCATAGATGTAAAAATCATAGATACTGTAATGAAATATTTCAATTTTATTTCAGCTAAGATCTTCACTCATTATTTCATTTTGTCCTTCCTAGACTAATACAGTAATTTCTTTCATGGTTTCTACGAATTCCCATTTTTTAATGTAGGCTCCTGAAAGACACAGTTCATATCTGTCCCCAAGATGATCCTTATTTTTCTTCAATAGCTCATTAAATATAGTTTTATCTCTTTCAATCCTGAAAAAAATAGCGGTCTAAGTTTCTCAAAAAGTATTAGATATTTTTTCCCATCTTCTTATTTGCCAAACACCATTTTATTCTTACATGTGGTCATCTTGCTACTGGCAATATCTGATATTCCCTTTTGAAAGAGCTTTTGCATGTTTTTGTACCTCATGGTTTTTGGGGTTTTTTTGGTTTTTTTTTTAATACAAAACCCATGCATTTTTTTGTCTCCTATTAGTAGCTAAGAAGGAAGAAATTTCTAAGTCTAATGAAAAAAAAAATCACCTTTTGCTAGAAAGATATCAAGACTACATGAAGTGTAGGAGTTCACATGTATAAGACTACAGATTAAAACAGTTAAAAATCCATTTGCATTATCTTAATCCATTTCATATACATTAGGGTATTAGCCAATGTAAACAAAGACCAGTATTAAAGCCAAGCACGCATGTAACGGTTTACAAGATCAGAGCTTTATCTTGGAGATGCAGAAATTAATACACACAAGGAATAGCAGAACAAAAAAAAAAAAATCTACATTTACGAGTTCAAATAGGTCTGGATTATAAAAGTCATGACCTATGATTGTGTACCACTTAAAATCAGAGCTATTGTTTAATATATTTGTTGATTTATTCTATCATGCTGAATATAAATGCAAACACACAACCTTAGTTGAGAAGGTAGTTCTAGGTAGAGATTTCATAGTAAGTCTTATAATTACATTATATTGTATTGCACAGTCTCTAGTCAGGCCCTGTGATTACTATCTGTTATTGGCTGTTCAAGCCAGCAGCATCAGAAACAGAATAGTCTGAGGGAAATCAAAAGAGAATTCAGGGCTCTGAGACGACTGGTTGTAAGAAACAGGAGTGCAGATATACTTTAACAAGGAATAATATTGATAAGAATAGGCAAATCCATCAGGTCAATGGATCTGAGGCTGATGTAAAAAATGTGTGGGTTTTTGACCATGGGATGATGTATTCAACACCAGTCCACTGACAGCATATGACTTTCTCAGAGGAGAAAAACAGTTCTAGCACAGTAGTGGCAGAGCTCATTGACAGATCTTGGAAGGAGGAAAGACAAAATATCAGGCTTGCCAGTGATGAGGATGATGGGATGAACAGGATGATGTAACAAATCTTCAGGAAATGAGCACTAATGAGATATCTCAATCTGCTGCACAAATACCACACCTGAAATGTTTTCACACTAATGCGCACAGCATGAAAACAAACAAGATTAGCTCAAAGCTTTGGCCCAGTCCCAGAGATTTGATATCACTGACATAAGTGAAACTTGTGGGGTTGAGTCCAGTGACTGGAGTGCCCTCTTGGATGGTTACAGGCTCTTAAGGAGAGAGAGACAGGGCAGAAGAGGTGGAGTGGTGGCATTGTGTGTAATAGAAGGGTTAGAGAGCTCACAGTTGGCACTGGCACTGTTGAGAGCATTTAGGTAAGAGTCAAGGGAAAAACAACATCTAATTTGGAGGTCTATGAGGAAGTCTGCTATAGAATTCCTAGCTGGAATAATGACACTGATGAATTAAATTTTGAGGAACTAAGGGACACTTCCAAGTTAACCAGCCTTTCCTTATGCTGGACTTAAAATCGGCTGGGAGCATCATACAGCTGGTGCCACACAGGTGAGAAGATTTTTAAAAAACCTAGATGACAACTTTTATGGGACAAATCCTAAGGGAGCCAATTTGGAATGATGCCTTTCTCAATCTGCTGCTTGTTAACAGAGAGGCTCTCATGAGTGAAATGGTGGTTGGCAACCATCTTGGCTACAATGACCACAAAAGTGAATGTGTTTAAGATCTTTGTTGACCAGAGGAAAAACACCAGCAAAAGTTGAACTCTGGACATGAGGAGAACCAACTTCAAGGAACTAGTGTCAAAAGTCCCTGGGGAAATGTTTTTGGTGGTGCTGGGGTTCATCAAGACTGGTGTCTTTTTAAACACCATCTCCTAAGGGAACAGGATCAGGTTATTCCCAAATGTCAAAAGTCAAGCAGGCGAGGCAGAAGGCAGCCTGGCTGACCAGGAATCTTCTCTTCGAAATTATATTGAAAAGGAAGGTGAAAACAAGATCAAGTGTGGGAAAAATATAAAGGTACTGCTTGTCACTGTATGGAGAAAATTTATGCAGCCAAAGCTCAAATGGGACAGACATTAAGCTGCCACAAATGTGGGGGACAATAAGAAGAACTTTTAAAATATATTAATGGTGAAAGGCTGTGTAGAAATAACATTTGTCCATTACAGGATGAGGATGGGCACCTCACAAATAGGGATATAGACAAGGCAGAGGTATCTAATGCATTATTTTCCTCTGTCTTAAACACAGATGACAAACAAGAGCATTTCAATGCCTTGAGCTGAAGTACAATGGTTGTGAGAATGATCAGCAAGCTGAACATAAGCTACCCTGTTCTCTCCAGGTGGCCAAGAAGGCCAATGGCATCCTAGCTTGTATCAGCAATAGTGTGGCCAGTATGGGCACAGAGCAGCAATTTTCCCTCTGTATTTGGCACTTTGAATCTTGTGTTCAGTTCTGTCCCCCTCACTACAAGAAAGACACTAGGAGGCCCAGCGGACAATAAAGCTGGTGAAGAGTCTGGAGGTATTATGAGGAGCAGTTGAGGGAATTGGGATTGTTTAGCCTGGAGAAAAGTTATCTGAGGGGAGACGTTATTACCCTCCACAACCACCTGAGGTTGTTGTTGGGTGGGTTTTGGTCTCTTCTCCCAGGCAACTAGTGGTAAACAAGAGAAAATGACCTCAAAATGCATCAGGGGGGTTTAGGTTGGATATTAGGAAATTTCTTTATGGAAAGGGTTTTCAATCTTGAGAACAGGCTGCTAAGGGAAGTAAGTGGTTGAGTCACCAGAATAAGCGTAGATGTGTCAGTTAGGGTCATGGTTTAGTGATGGAATGGCAGTGTTATGTAAATGGCTGGACCAGATGTTCTTATAGATCTTTTTCAACCTAAAGAAATGTATGAATCTAAATTATTCTAAATAGTTCTATAATCATATGCTAGTGTCTTTCCCATTTGGTTTTGTGGTTTGTTTTGGTTTTGTTTGTTTGGTTTTTTTTTATTTAACAGTGGCAGAAAAGTTATTGTGAGCATCTTACCACTTGAGCAAGTTTGTACTGGGTAGAGTTTGTCAATTTTTCAGATTTATCTCTGATTTCTAAAGCTGACCAGCTACAGTTTCTCAGTCATGTTATCCATAAAGGCTTGCAAGAATAGCCTTTTGTAGATCTTCTCAATAGTAAGCCTATAGAGCCTTTGCTGAAATAACACAATCACCAGACATAAGTTATATAATAGACATTTCAGCTTAAATAATAAAATGTATCAAAGACTATATGCCTCATAGTGGAACTGTTGCTTAACCTCAACTATAGGTATTGCTATCACCTCATTTCAGAATACAGTACAAAAGCCCCAAACATCTGAAAGCTGATCCTTTTTTCCAGTCAGCAGAATTTGTGCTTACATAATTAATTCATAGTTAACAGCAGTTTAACCTACCACCTGCCATTAGAAATTTCTAACTTTAAATATGTTACTTCTTATGTTATGCTCTCAGTATAACACCCACATTTCCAACAAGCAGAATAGAAAAATTAGATCATTATGTATTATTTCATCAACCGTTACCAAATCATGGAACATAAACTAAAAAAATATATAAGAATGGATTGTCTAAACTGACAAGTAACATAAGAAATATATTCAAAAGACAAACTATGATTTTGTCTGAAGGTCTTTGGTAGAAATTATTTTTTAAATATAAATGCACTTTCTAATACACAAGGGTGCTTTTGTGCTTTTTCTTGGGCAGGAAAGCAGGTGGTTGAGCAAAAAAAGTTCTTCTCACTTTTCTGCTAGACAGGAATCCCTTCCACTTAACATCTTAGACCAAACTATCTAAAGAACATTGTGATTGTCATTCTCAACAGAAATTTGTGCAAATCAGAGCTTTGATGTTGTATCAGACAAACATAATTTAATTATTTTGTAAGTGAAAATTTATACCTACTAAACATACCACTAACAATTCCATTTTGATGAAGAAAAAAAATATTTCTTCACCTTTCCTGTAAAATAGTTATTCAAATTATCCTCAGCAATAAATGGCTATTTTCAGCTAAAATTATAGGGATAAAAAAACCCCAAAACACTCCGTTATATCTCTTAAAATATGTTATCATGTGATATTTACAAAGAGATTGAAAAAAAAAAAAGAAAGTTTTTTTAAAATATTTTTCTTCTTCAAATAGACTTGACTTTTTTTCTATCTGTTGGTATTTCTAATGGCAGAAAGAAGACACTGTAAAAAAAACCAAACCACACACCACACATAAAGACAATAAAGTACGGTTAGATCCTGCATTTTTGTCTTAATGATTTCTGATTCAGAACTGAAAGGTTAGACTTCAGAAGCTTAATACAAATTTCACAGAACAGCAAAAGAAAATATCTTTGAAATAAACAGAGTTTAATCAGATTTTCTATCACTGATTCTGTTACAGCTAAGTCACTGAAGTAGGCCATCAATGGGCAATGAAAAAGGAGCAATGCCATCATATTATATTTTAGATTACACTACCATCTACTAAACCATTCTCTCAAAACAGTAACTATTATCTCTCTCTGTCTCTCTCTGTCTCTCTGTCTCTCTCTATATATATATCTATCTATTGTTGTGAAATTAAATCTATATGAAACTGATTTGGACTGGAAATCAGACGTGATTGCTATGGAGCCAGATGACATTCCAGTGTTGCACAGGCACTATAATGATTATCACCCAAGAGGAGAATTTTTTTACCATTGATCCTCATTACCATTTTTACCATTGATCCTCAGACAGACTCCCTTGCCTTTTGATGTATGAATGTTTCAGTGTCCATGTTACAAGAAACTGTCCAGCACAAATGCTAACATGGAATCCCACAATTATGTAGGCTGGGAGACCTTTAAAATCAATGATCTGGACATGACCTGTCTCTTTCCACTTCGACTAGTCAAAAAGAAAAATGCTATCAAAGCTTTTTTCTGCTCTTCTGTTCACTATGTACCAGGCAGGGTCTGCAAGCACTGAATGTCCACAAAAGCCGTAGACTGCAAGGGACACCAATTCAAAGGCTGGTTGGTCCCTTCACAAGTCTCTGCCCTCAGACCCTGCTTGTTCCTGAGGACAGGAAGTACAGATGTGGTCAGGGAATACTGACAAGTTAGAATATGCTGGACTATCCTTATGCACATGTAAATTGAGTGAGCCCTGGAGAAAGCCCCAGGTATAAAGTGAATTGAGATAACTACAGAACTCCTGGAGACAGGTACTCTGATATTCTTTTGAGCCACAGGCAGCTCTCAGTGTGGCCAACACCATTGGCTGGGTTTTAAAAGTACCACAAAAGGTGCAAGTACTGAAAAAGGCATGTGCCTGGATATTCTTCTAAGTCCTACATCCTGTAATAAAAAAAATATTTCCTTTTCTATATTTGTACCAATGAGTATTTCAACTCATGTTCTACAAGGAGACGTTATTTGTCATAAAATGAATGGTGCAAAATTTCTAGCAATTGATAAAAGATACCATAACGTGGTTGTCATTTGGCAACAGCTGTTAGTTGTATTATCAACTGAAAATCAATCAAGAAAGAAAAAATAACCCGAAACAGCTTATTATATTTTGAAAGGCAATCTAATACAGTGCTTGGTGAATACAGCAGATAACCCACAACAAACATTTGTGAAGGTTAGGGCATTCCAAAAGTCTTGCCAGGTGGACAAAATTCCTGTGAAGCCAGAATTATCCACTTTCAAATGAAATATATCTGCAGGTCTTTCACCTCTTGTATGGTTAGCTGGTCAAGAAAAATAGTCAGTTCCATTTTCTGTGTTTGTTTTTGTGGTAATGTGTATCTGACATACAAACCAGTAAAGAATTCCTACACCTGGAGGCAATTCCTATGAGAAACAAGACATTTATAACTCTTTTTATCTTTAAAGAACAATACAACCTAAGAGAAACACAAGGATGGTAAATATATGCCATCCTCTCTTCACCCGTATGAAGAAGCCACAGACTAAACAACTATATTTAAATTTTCTTTTTTTTTTTTTTTTTTAAATGTCATTTTACATCTACTCTTCTCTGAAAAGAAGCAACTCCAGAAATGTATGTTTCAAAATTTGTTAAAATTCACAGATGTTGATTTTAGGTATATTTGCTAAATTGTTTACAACAGTCCAGATGAAAAAATCCACTTGCAAGATCTTTATCACGGAAAAATTGTCAGCAAAAAAGAAGATTCTACCTCAAGAAAAGCAGAAATATAGAATTTACAAGAATTATGAATATCCAAAACTTATGTAAAGACACAGTATTTAAAAAACTGCTACCCAAGCCAAATTCATTTGTACTCAAGGGCTTCATATTACATTGCACTGACTCTTAGTTCTCTGAATTAATTGGGTATTAGATGTGAAGAAGATGGTGTCTCAAAATAAATAAGTTAGCATGTTGAATACAAAATGGAGGGGTTTTGTACTTGAATGTATATTAAAATTTTTACAATAGTACAGTGTAACAGTAATCTACCATGATTAGAAAAAAATGTTTTTCCAATAATTATTTTATCCTCTTTCAGGATAGCTCACAAATGAGGCTTTTACATCAGCAATTTATAGCTTTAAAATTAATCATTTTTCATGGTAGCAATTAGCAAAAAAAAAAAAAAATGAAGAGATATGTCATTGCATTTTTTAGTGTATTGTATTATTTCTAATAGCTCAGTATACATTGCAACTGCTGTATTACCAGAGCATTTTGAATCTCTTGGAGAATGTACTGAACTACACAAATCTGAGGTTAGAAGAAAAAAGTTTGAGTACTTTAAAAAAAAAAGTGTGGTATTTTACATCCTTTCTTTTTTCAGAATCAGAAAATGCAATAGTTAATACATATGAATAGGCTACCTCTTGGAGAGAGTATCACACCTGAAAAACAAATCTAATCTATTTACTAAGACAGAGGATTATAAGGAAAAATCCAGAAGCATGATTGACTGCAAAGATCTGTTAAACAACAGGATAAGCTTTGTTTGATTTTCCTAATTTAAAGTAGTATTCTTTGTCATTCTTTTCAAAAGGACGAAGTAAACCAGATATTTACCATGAAGATGTCCACAGTGAAAATGGAGGATTCCTCTTTAAAGCACAGAAGAATATTTAAGCAAATGCAAAGGATTACACAAGTAAACACACTGGTATGTTCTTTCACTGATGCAGTTACTTTTACAGATGCTTAATCCATTTCACTAGGCAACTAACTTTTAATCAGAACTGATTTATATTGGATTAAAGTCTAGACTTGGGAAATCCATTCAAGTGAAAGGATCTACACTGTGTTACCAGCCATTGCCATTTCATGTTGAAGAAAAAAAATAGAGAAAAACTCATCATAGGAGAGATTTCTGAGGAAGAAATAGCCTTAGCTTCTGAAGTCCCTCCTTGGGTTTTTGTCTTCAATTCAAAGTGAAGTCTAACTGACGTGGTGGTTAGATATACAGGGAATTGATGCATTTTCTGTTTGAACACCTTTAGATGCAATCTATTGATCTGAAATGTATTTCTTGAAAGTACAGTTTGGGAGAGAATAAAATCTCATTTAATCTACCTGATTCCTTTAGGATTGCTCCCACGATCGCTATATCTGCTTCTGGGACTGCAAGCACATTGCTGAATTCCAGGCAGGTTTCTACTCTTTTCCAGGCACCTTTCCTAGGTGTCACAGATGGAATTGAACCTTTCCTTGCAAACGTCATAGGCATGATATGAAAATACTGTGTAACAGAAATACTGAGAACTAGTTAAGGAAATAGGAAGAAAATTAAGGCCAGCTAAGGAAATAGAAAGAGAATAAGCAACTTTAGAGTTCTTCAATATTGAATCAGGGTCATAAATATAATAAAAGAATTCACGCTTTAATCCTGAAGAGTGTTTCAAGAGAAAACAAGACAAAGCTATGTGAAAAGAAAAGAAATACTTCCTTAGGGACATTTATAGACTGCAGACAGAACTTCACTCCTCTGCAATGGGTAGTGAACACAGACCTGCTTCTGCCTCTTCTAGTGTGAGAATTTTCAGGGGCTATATCTAATGTTTAAAATTTTGCATAAGGAATGTACTGACGGCAAATTTGAAAAGCTCATTTGACTGAGGGATAGGTTTTGCAAATGTTTTTTAAAATGTGAAGAAAAACATCCACCTTACAGAACTTTGTTGACAACAGCACTTGCAAAACTGTCAGGGCACCAAAGGGGCTAGCAGCTTCTAGGGGTCAAGCAACAGGAGGTCCTAGGATGGTGATGACAGGGACTCCACAGATTTTCCATCCCCTGCCAGGGGTACTGGAGCAGCTCAGGTGACAAGGACATGGGGACAGGGACAGACCACCTTGGCCAGGCTGACACATGCTGACTAATCTAAGTCTTGGATAAAAATAAACCAAACAACTAACTCTTACTATCATTCACAAATCAAGTCACAGAATATAGGTGCAAGAAGAGATAAGTTAAAATAAATTAAAAAAAAATAGTTGAGCAGAATCCTCTACTGGAAATGCAGTTACAGAATCTCAGGATTATAGGATATATATTTATAGTATATCTTAATTTTAGATTTAAAAATTTGATGACAACTCTTAAAGGCAATTACAAAGATATGAAGTAAATTTCCTGGTTACTATGTTTGATCAGAGCTTATCTTCAGTTTTAGAGACCACGGAAAGCCTACTTGTACTGCTTCTGCTGCTTCTCCTGGGCTTCATATAGTTGGCAAGGGAATGAAAACACATTCAGAAAAGATGAACACCACCTAAGGGCAATGGACTAACTTCATTGCAAGGCTTCACATTCCCTACTCGAAGAGGCATTGATCGTGTGAAGGTGGCAAAGTTGATCATTCAAGAGAAGACAAATGCTGTCACACAACTCGCAAATGTCGAATTTTCTGGATAGAGCACAAGTTTCTTGGCCTTTTCTGAAAGTAATTTCTTTTTACCTTTCCCGTCAGATATTAACTGAATTATAATAGTCCCCAAATGTCATCTTTGTTGTTATCTCTGTAAAAATGATGTAATATTGGTTTATATATATGCTGTGCTTCTTTTTTTTCATGTAGATGGCCAATAGATATATAGGTTGTGTTAATTTTATAAAGTTTTTGTTCAGTTTTTCTTGGGAGGCATCTCAAATGCAGATGGATTATTTTTGCTGGTTAAGATTTCTTGAGGAGCATTTTCTTTATATATAATCTCTGGCAAATCATTGTCATCGTACTAGTTTTTTGTTCTGTATGGTTTATTACATGGCAAGATGTCATCAGACACATTTATTTAAATTGTAAATGAAAGTATAAGCATTGTTCTAAGAGATGAGACTGATAGAAAACCAGATGCATGCATATTTATTGATCTAATGTAGATTATTCATGAATTCTGAGAGTAGCTATGTTTTTAAAACACAGGATTTGTGAGCATTACAAAAAGTGAAATAAACATATTAAAAAAAATCTTTTAAAAAAAATAGTATCTTTTATCAGTTTTATATTTATAATTTCCTTTTCACATGTCTACCACTACTGGTCTTGTCCACTCCAATGTATAACATATAAAAATATGAAAGGCAAAATTTTGACCTGAGTGAAGCTTATTATTAAAGCAATAACATTAATAACACAATGTATCTGGAAAAAACAAAAAAAAACCCCAAACCCCACAAACAAAACCAAATAAACCAAAAAAATGAAAACAACATGAACCAGAACTGTAAGAAATTAGTCCCTTTAAAAAATATGTAGCCAGTGTATCGTCAGCCATAAACAGACATTTTAACATTACCAAACCAATAGATAGCAACCCCTGGAACAGAACCACAATGATATTTTGCTTCATTTTCACTGCCACTGCAAAGTTTCATTGTCACCTTTAACTGCATTTCTGAAATTATTGTCCTCAACTACAGCAATATCCATAACAGTTTGCAAATGGGAAAATTAGGCTGGAAAAGGGAAATGTGGATCAAGGAGTCATAAGTATGAATTAGGACACCCCTGTGAAGTTCAAATTAATGCCTGATTCCATATCTTCATTTCAGTTCCCTAGCTAAAACTTTAAGGGTTTGTGGGGGGAGAATTTTTTCAATGCTTTGTTGACTCTTTCTTCTAGAACTAGAGATGTAAATAATAACCCCTTTGTCTAGAAAAAGAACAACCATTAGCTGAATTAAAGACAATAAAGTCATTGCCTTATTTCACAACAAGACTGATCTGTAAAAGTATTGCCAACATGTAGACTGGTCCTTTGGGGCACAGCCTTTAAACATTAGTGCATTAATCTTCTGAGTCAGTGTCCTAGGTCTCATCACAGTTGAGCTAAAAATTACAATAATGTATTATTTTCTTTAGGGTGAAATCTTATTCATTCCCTTTCCCTAAAGTTAAACACATTTTATCACACATGTAATTTTCATACTTTGTTTGGATGAATAAGCCAGCCTTCATTGTTTAAAAACAGAGAACTTAAGTTACTGGTTCATATCTCCGTTGTGGAAAGTTCCAATTAAAAAAGTTCCAAGTGAAAAGTTCTGAGTGAAAAGTTTTTATAAACATATGTTTATAAAAATAGCTGTATTCTAGAAAGAACAGTCAGGCACTTGCAATGTAATGTTTTCCTCATATCAAGATCTTTAACTTTTCTAATAGATACAGCATGGTATTTTTAACCTTTAAAATAGAGCAAACTCTTTACAGCCCTCAGTACTTCTGAAAAGATGTGAATATCTAGAAATATGGAAAAGCCAAGCCTAATAAACATTAAGATTAGGAGTCTTTTCCAATTTCTAATAGAAAATAAAAGTGAAGTCTTTAAATGGTGAACAGAGAACAATTTTATATCTAAGAGAAAGACAGTAAAGGATGTGGCAATAGAATCTATCCTATATGTTCATGTATGTCTCACTGCTTTCAGTTCGGGACTTTCAGTCTAGTAACACAAATAAAAACAGTGCTTCATCTGTGTATTGGACTTGATTGGGATAGATAATTTTCTCCATAGCAGCTCATATGGTGCTGTTTTGGATTTGTGACACAAGCAGTGCTGATGACACACGGTTGTTTTAGCTTTGTCAAGCAGTGCTTAAAGCAATACAGACTTTTCTGCCTCTCACACCACTTCACCATTGAGACTCCACCATTGGGATGCACAAGGAGCTCAGAAGGGACACATCTGGAAGAGCTGACCCAAAGGACATCCCACAACACATGAAATCCCAATCAGCAATAAAAGTGGGGAGAAGAAGGAGAAAGAAAGGGCACTCAGAGTTTTGGCGTTTGTTGTCCCTGGTCACTGTAATGTGTAGTGGAGCTCTGCTTTCCTGGAGAGAGCTGAACAAATGCGTATCCCTGGGAAGTGGTGATTTAATACCTTGTCTTCCTTTGCTTGCGTACATGACTTTTTACTTTCCCTATTAACATGTCTTTATCTTGTATCACTTGTATCACTCCTGTTCTCTCTCCCACTGCATTGCGTGGGGAGCAAGTAAGAGGCTGTGTGTGGCTGAGCTGCCTGTAGGCTTAGCCCAGATTAAGACATCATTATGTTTTAAGTGGAAAAATATGTTTGTGTATTTACAGATGAAAGGTTAAAAATACACACATACATACATACATAAATAAAAACATGCTTACCAACAAAAGGAACACAGTACTGTAGTACTGGTTAGGAAGACAAGATGATATAATCTGGAAACTTGCCAATTGCTAATTAATGGTTACAGAAAAACATGTTAGCTGGTTTTTGGGGGGGAGGGAGTTGTCTTTTTTTTTTTTTTTTTTTTTTTTTTTTTTTTTTTTTTTTTTTTAATTTTGTTTTATTTTATTTGTTTGAGAATAACTTGCGCCTGAAGAGTAGCAAAGATTTTTCACAGTAGTTCTTCACACCACCAGACGGGGAAAGAATAACAAACACAGAAGCAAATAGGAGAAGAAAATCCAGAGAATAGTTTCATCCATACTTCTGAACTCAGTCTCCAAAACACACAGCTCATCTCACAAGAAAAGAAAAATAAGGTTAGAACATCAGGCAATCTTTTTTCCCCAGCATGTCTGCATGCTATGCCTGTCCTTTTTAACAATATGATGGATGCTGGGAGAGAAAGTGTTGGTAGGTATCAAGCAAAGAAAATACTGCTCCAGAACACTGTTCCTGATGGGTGACCTATCCACCCTGTGCCCTGCATAGCCTGTTCTAACAGGCACACCACAAAATTTCCTGGAGGTGGATGCCAAAAATTGCATAAGGACACATAAGAGGGATGATGAACCAGCAAATATCAGTCATCATAAGAGAAATTAAGGTAGGTTGAACAGAACATTTTGCCCCTCCTCTTTGTACACTTTTGCTTAACAAAGGACTTTCTGCATTGATTCCATGGTGATGGAAGACATGGTCTAAGCAACAAGGTTTTTAGTTGTATCATTGATCTCATAAAATGGAGTCCCCAGAAGTCTAAAAGAAACAGTAGATTGTTCTGCCTGTCTGATGGCCTGAGTGATTCTTTCAATGACTCTTGGGAAAACTGTAAGGGTATATCACTATTTTGAACACAAAAGAAAACCAAGAATTAAGTCCATTGTTCAGAGAAGTTTTTTTAAAGTGTCATAACTGTAGGTGTAGAAAATTCAATATTTACTTAAAATTGAAAGAAAAGACATTACAATATTTACTCTTAGCTGAGAGATGGCAGATGACACTCCCAAACAAGTGTTCATGACAGTATTTTTAGATGAAGCACATATTTCTGTTCCTTCAGGAATGGAAGAGTGCACTGTATAGTACCTGGTGGAATTAGAAAAACAAGGTAATACTTTCGAATTTTGAGTTTGAATTCCTAGTGATTCTCTTGTCAGTGAAGTGTAGACACTGGAAAAAGTCTACACTAGAGATGTAATTTCTGTTACAACATTTCAGAAATTCCTTGAGGGAAATCAAACATATGAAAACCTGAATATGAAACACAGTTCTTAGAACTTCAAGATAAAATTTCAGTACCCTTGCACAAAATCTAGTTATTTAATCCTACACACTTTAAAAAAATTGTATCACTCATTAAAATAACTAAACTTTCAAACTGGTTCTGCACTGTGACCTTGTCTTGATTCTGAGTAGAAACCAATCACATATAATTAAGTTGTAATTTTCACCAATAGCTATAAATAGGTATTCTGCAATGCAAACACACATAAAATTCTGAAGTTTCATCACAGATATTTGCTTATATATCACAAGCAGAATGTGTCATTAGCAAAACTTTATTCTTGACAACCCTTTCGGTGAAGAAATTTTTCCTAATATCTAGCCTAAACCTTGCCTGGCCCCTTTGTGGCCATTTTTTCTTGTTCTATGACTTGTTACTTGTGAGGAGAGACAGACATCCACCTTGCTATATTCTACATCCTTTCAGGCAGTTGTAGAGAGCAGTAAGGTTTACTCTGGACCTCCTTTTATCCAGACGGGACAACATTCTCTCCCTCAGCTGCTCCTCATAAGACTTGTACTCCAGACCCTTCATCCTCTGTTGCTCTTTACACACACAGTGACCAAGCCCATGTGCAAAAGCTGTGATAGACAAGGTTAAGTTCACTTTAATATCACTATAGGAGCCTGGGAACTGTAGTGCCTTAGTCATGGATTTTGGGAGTTGTAGTAAGGTATTCCTTCAGAGCAGAAGCATTCAATTTATATAAGATACTGCTATAGCACTGTAAGGTCATTTTAATAATATTGGAGCCTCTGAGCAGAAAGCAATAAGATAGGTAAACACACTTCATTTTTATATTCCCTTAGCAGTCCAATATGAACTAACCTGCATTTCATCAGAAAATCAGTAACTCCTGATTTTAAAATTACTAACTCCAGTAAACATGCTCATTTAAACAGATGTCATTAAGAAAGATATTTCAACTAAAAAATGTAAGAATTCTTAATAGAAAAAACAAGGAAACTTGTTCAAGAAAGTGGCAGAAATTTATTTCTGAAATTATTTTCTTAACGGATATTATTTTCTATTTGTGCAGGGACATGAGGTCATGGAACATCTTATCATTATTTCAATTAGGACAGTAGATTCTTATTTGGAATACCATGACAGGCTGTTCTAGTAAAGCATGAAAAGAGTGTTCTTCTTTTTTGAATTGGAAAGTTTATTCAATTTGTCTTTATAGCAATAAAAATTATCTTGTCTATTATAAGGAGATGCAGTAGGCCTTAATTCATTAAAATAACAATTAATGTCTCACCAATAACAGAACTTTATTTTAATAGATGAATTACTTAATATTTTTAAGTATTCATATTTATTTAGCAGTATTAAACTTGCAAATAACTTGATGAACAATCTGTTTTTCTTGTTTTGCAAAGGAGTACACATGCAACTTTAGAATTATACTCTAATTATTATAATAAAACAAAATCTGCTGTTCCCATATGAACTATGGTCAAGAACTTTAAAACATGTATAAGAATATCTACAGATGTGTGCAAAACTCTCAGACTTCCAGGGTGGGTAATTGGTGTTTATGAGGCACATCTCTGTGTTTGGAAGCATCTATTCAGCCACTGACTATGTTAATTTACCATTTGAATTGTGCTCTTAGTCAGGAATCAAACTAGATAATCAGTGAATAGGTAATTTCTTGTAGGGATTCTTGTAGCTGTTGTTCATATCTTGTGAAGACAGAAAGCAGAAGGAAATTGACACTTGTCTCACACGTCATGATCAGCCTGGACTAATTTGCAGCGACATTCTTTGATAAATGGAAATACATATTTCTTTGCTATTTAATCTTAAAGTAAAAAAAAAAAAAAAAAAGGCAAGCAATCTTATACATGACTCAGATCTTTGTAATATTGTTACTGCAACATTAGAATATTATAAATACAAATACAAATATCTGAGTTTTTTTCCACATTCAATTCAATGACAAATGAGTTTCCTGTCTTTCAATGTCTACACTTAAATTCAAAACTGCAATGAATGAAGATTTTATCTCTTTTTTATAACAGTTGCAGCAGAACTGCTGATCTGAAAATACATATGCCCTTCAGATAACTTCACTCTTTATATTTGGTTTGGAAAGATAGCTGGGAAAAGCTGTGGGGAGCTAACATACTCCAGATAGAATTTACCATGTAAGCAGTGGAATTGGACTACAGGTTTCAATTCCATTCCCAAAGCATGTAGCAATAGAAAGTGGACTGCTATAGCTGCAACAAAAAGTGCATAGTCTAATTTGAGGTTTTCCTCAGAAAACAAAAGTGGGTTGGGTTACCAACAAATGTTGGCTGTTGCTGTTTGATGACCCATGCTTGACATAAACAAAGAACAAGAAAGGATTGACCCTAGATCAAGTTTATGGATCAAAAGACCTCATGTTTTGGGAAAGGTGGAAAACTGAATTTGCAGTTCAAACTCCCAGGATAAGACTTCATATATGTTTGAGCATTTCAGAAGATGCTTAAAGTTTGAAGACAGGTAGTGGGGGGGATATATATGTGAAAAAGTGGGAGTAGGAGAACCATATTAAAATATTAACTATCTGAATAAATTATTTGCTCTACTGTTCACTAATAACTCCACTTTTTATTTTCTCTTTACAAAGAAGTTAATGATACTCTAAAAATATAAGCCTTTCATGTTTTCTGGTGTTCCCCGAATATTTTTTATCCAAGTAGACATACAATCCTAAAAGCATAATCTTTTCAAATGTACATAAGATCTAGACATTGACTCCTTCCATCTCTTTTACCAGCATTATTAGTACATTCTTGTTTATAAAATTTCAGCAGTGTTTTGCTGTAGTAGGGGAAGAAAACAAATAGTAAACAATAGAGGCTATTGCAGGAAATTATTAATTACATAGCTAGTTACTATTACGCTCCACACCTAATCACCAAAAATAATTAATAAACAGAAATGCAGACCAATTCATAGAAAGCCATTCAATATCAAAGGATTTTCAAAGTCTTAAAACATTAGGTTGTACATGGAAAATAGTTTTGACATTCACAGCCAAAATTACATAGTTGCAGCAAATTTCTATGCAGAGAATTCACAATTTTTCCCCAGGAGCAAACAAAACAAAACACAGGTCCTAGAGCCTATCAACTGATAAACTAGATTGTTGGTAGTCTGATGGAGAAGAGGTTGCTGCACCTCCCCCTTTTTAATCCATGATTTAGAAGTAATGTGAGGTCAAGCTGTGCTCCCAGAAGGCACATACACAGATTCAACATGCAAGGGGTGACACACAAATAGGATGGCTCAGCACTCAACAGCACAAACAGCCTCATTGTTCCTCAGATGACCAGAAGGAAAGATGATTTATAATTGGAAATGTACTCACAAACTTGGCATGAATTGCTCTTGTAAATTGCCATTCTTGGTCTCCCCAGTAGCCAACACCTGGACTTTGCACTCGGTGCCATCTGTACATTCAACTCTGGGGCCTGCAGCTGCCCTTCAGCTCCAAATACAGACTCCCTTTTTATCCTGATATAGTCATGCACTATATGCAAATCTACAGTCAAACCAGCCCACTTATTGACCCCCCCCCCCCCCCCCCAGCCTTGCATACTGAGTACATCTAGTAACAGTGCCTGGACCCCTTCGGACCTCAGTTCCCAATGCCATCCAGCTGGCTCCTGGCTCCTTGGTCTCCCCTTGACTCATGCACAGGGATACACAGCTACAAACAGGGCTCTCAAACCATGCACCATACAGTTGCTCTAGATTGGTCTTGGCGCCTCCAACAGCTGACTTCTGAGCTTTCTGGTCTGGACTTTTGGCCAAATGAATATCCATCACCCAAACCACTCATCCAGCTTACTGGCTATTCCAGCCTGAGATCCTGTAGCAGTACTGTACTGGCATAGATACCCGTGTAATACGCACACAGTCTGCATTTTGCAGTTTGCTGGCACTAGACACACAGGCCCCTTTGACTCATTGTCCCGCTCCAGCTGCTAGCACTTAAATCTCCATGCACACATGCATGCATACATTCGTTTTGCTCAGGAAATAGAGTTAGAAATGGAGCATAATAAAACACAGAACAGACTGCTGATCCAGGACAGGGCATGGCCAGATGATAGTGCTGAGCAATGCCTGTTTGCATATGGCTGGCCCCTTTTATCCTTTTGCCTCTCCATTTTCTCTTGGTTTTCTCTCCCCACCCCATCTCGATTGTCTCTTTCCCTGCCTATGGTTCTCCCTCAAGATATCCAAGAATAAGTCTACACAATCCCATTCTTATCTGCATCTCATAATGCATCCCATAGCCCTGTAGGCAGTAGCTTGCTCAGTCTGAAGGGCGATCAGCGCAGTGTCTCCTTTTGATTCCTCATGATGGGTAGAAGCCCTGGCCCATAGAGCTGAGGCTGTCCTGGGTCAAGTCTAAGAGGAGCTCAGGCTCCAGTCTATTTAGGACAGGGGATTTTGCTCTCGCTGCACTGCACCTCTGCTCCACTTTGAGTGTGTGGAGAAGAGCCTTTTACCAGATAAGCTGACAAAGCTGTTCTTCTGCCAAGAACCAACTTTTTTTCTTACTTCAGCACTTGCAATTTGGTGCTGTTCCCTTATTATACTTTAAATATATGAATTCCACAGCCTTATCCTAAAGAAATCTTATTTAAACTATTCTTTCCTAAGCTTCTAAAAATCCATAACTTTAAATTCTTCAGATATTAAGTTGCTTAAAGCCAGGTATAGGCAGTACTAAGCTAGAAGTAGCAGACTTTTTAAGATGAGTATTTACACTTGGGCTTGGTGTCTGTCTCTGATAGCTCCAAGAAACTTTACTGACATGATACAAGATCCTTAGGTTTCATAAACAACATTCAGTCATGAATGTTGGGACCTTTCTCCTTCCCTTTTTTCTCTCTTTTGGACTTCCTTTGCTGAAACGGAAGCTTGTGCACGTTAGTGTAAATTCAGACGACTTCCAGATAAATTATTAATAAGCTGCAATTGAACAATTGAGGTATTAGGAAAAGCAGGTCACAGAAATGCTTGAAAATTTAGAAGAGTGATGTTTTAAATAATGAGTCCTAAACCCTCAAAATTCAAAGTGAAATTTCATAGTGAAAAACTATACTTCAAGACTTTCCCATCTTTTCCATTATTCTTCTTCTTCCCATTTTATCATGCCAAATTAAATTAACTGCTATTCTACAATTATAAAAAGCAGCTTATAAAAGCAAAAGTTTTCTCCTGTTTTGTCATTGTTGCACTATTTACCTCATTTTCACATTTTCATAGACCATGGTATCAGAATAATTTTCATATTCTAGACAAATATCAAAAATATTTTAAGTTTAAAAAGTGTTATGCCATAGCCTAAGGCTTGAGGAGTGAAAACACACTACCATCTGTTGTCTCCTTACAACAATACTATTTCTTGTGTGATACAGACTTGATACAGAGAATATCTATTATGATTCTTCATGGAGGAATAGCAGCTCCAGACTACAAGTTCTACACCATTATAGAAATAAAAAAAATGCAGGCCATTGCTTCAGAGCACCTAAATAGTTTTAGAAATATGAACTAGGGTTATATTTCTAGGTATCATAAGGGCAAGGGCAGCGTGAGGACTGTACCACTGATATTCTATTCTAAGCTTTTCTAACATGTGCTCACAATTTTATAGAACTATTTAGGTTGAGACAGACCTTCCTCTGAGTGTCACAGAGTTTGTTCTCCTAATCCAAGCAGCACTAACCTCAAAGCTCTCTGAGATGGCACAGATACACTTCTTTTGTAATGAAACTAGGGTACACCTCCAAGTGCCTCAGATATCAATGTACACAAGTCAAGAAACTTAAATGCAAAAACAATAAAATGAGAACTATTTACACTATATTTATTTCACTTCTGCACATTTAAAAAGCCATCATTATTCCCTTCAGTTAATGAGGGCAAAATACACTCTTCAATGTATTTTATTTTTCCCCCTCAATATTAAAGCTTTGACATAGACAAACAGTTAAAATTATATCAAAATATACTTCCTTAAATTCTATTTGCCAATTACTGAGGACTTCAAATACACACTAAAAATATACGTTCATGTTAATAGCATTATCATAATAATGTTCTTCAAAAAATCCCTAACTAATAACTCCAATCCATCCCCAAGAGATTTCTCCTCGCTTTAAATAAAACAGTTTGAATACATTATACATAACTTACACTTTGTGGAAAAGAATAAAAAAAGGTGATGGATAGGGTTTAAGCATACATATTTCAGTTTATTCAAGTTATGAAATCATAGGATGAATTTTCAGTTAAATGGCAATCCTGCAGTTTTATAAAAGCACAAATTATAACAATTTATTTTGGTATATGTGTTGAAGCACACATTCAATAATCCTCCCAAGTCTATCCTTCAGGCAAAACAAAGCATTGAAAATCATAATGTGTTAGGCATACTTGAGTCACTTCCTAAACAGAGGCTTGAAAAGATGAGAGAGTGCTATTCCAGTTTGGCTGAATGGTTCACATCATGACATGATGCAGAATTAATTCTGTACACAGCAGGCTCATTTTAGTACTCAGCAAAACATAGCAACGTATAAATTTCATAGTGCTAAAGCAAGTAGCAGCATACAAAAAAATGAGAAAAAAAGTCCACATATCTGCATTGTGTACTTTGCATTTCACCTACCAGACGTAATTAACTGTAACATTTTAGCTAAATCATATCAACAGAAATATAAAATACCCACCTGTTTTGGGGTCAACAGAGAAATATGGCTGTCCCTGAAGAATACTGTACACTACTCTGGCACTGTTTCCATATGTGGGGTCATCTGCATCTGTGGCTGTCACCTGTAGAACAGATGTACCTGTATATACAAGAAAATAAACATCAACTTGCAATAAATAAAATTTTCTGACAAATATTTTCAAATGCATTTAAAAAAAACACTAAAGTCCTCACATTCTAAAATTGCAAGATTAATAATATTTTCTCTATCTGTTATTATCATAATTTTTAAGGAAAAATAGTTACATTAATTTGAAAAAAAAAATTGTCTTTATATATGTATGTGCAAATTTATTAGATACAAACTTAAACAGAAACTACAGAAATAGTAATTATATGGCATGCATATTTACATATGTTCACACACACAGATCCCAAACTTGGATATTGGCTTCTAAATAACACAGATTTATGGACTTCAGGATTATCTCCATCCACAATATAAGTTAATGTTGAAGTATTTAAAACAACTTTTATAAATGTCCTCAGATAAATGAAAGTTGCTAACTGAATGAAAAATCTAGCTATCTGAAGGCATTAAAATCTGAAAATTAAATAATTACTAGAACCTTGTTGGTGATTCAAATTAGAAAGATGACTTCAAAAGACAATTATTTTTTATGTTAGCAATAAAAACCACTAGAAGAATAAAATCACAGTTTCTGGCATATCACTTGGTGGCATAAGTTATGACCAACCCTTTTGAGAAAATAAAATGCATTAAGTACTGCACAGATAGAATAGAGAAAAGTGATTTTTTTTTTATTTTAATGTATTTTTCAAGGCATATAATGATGAATCTTTGCTATCACTGCCAAACACTTCCCATAAGAAATCAGTAAGTGTAAGATTGTGAGGGAATAAAGGCTCAGACTTCATTCTATTTGTTTGTCTTTATGCAGACACAGCTTTCTACAGGCTTCTTGGTCCAGCACTAAAATACCATAATAATAACAGAACAGGCTGTTCTCACATAACTCTGCATCTGAAAGCTGATTCTCATCTGAATTAATCACTGAAGTATCACGTCCACGCTAGGGTATTCAATTTCACATTTAGTGGAGAGAAGTATCTTTTTGAATTTAAACCCTTGATCTCCCTCATTTGTTGCACTTTGATTTGCCTTATAGAACTGTTTCAGAGCATGCTAACTAGATTTCTTCAGATGCAACTAAATCAGGAGATGTGCTTTAGCAGCACATCTGATTTATTCTGACTGCTAATAGGCACGCAGTCTCAGAGACCAGGCAAGAGCTAATTGAAAATAAGATTTCACAAATACGTACGGCATGGACATCAGTTCCAATTCAGTTCCAGTTATTCAGCCTCTTAGATCAGTTTCTGTTGCACAGATACATTTGTTAATGTGCTCACCCTCAGTGAGCACTTGAATTAGAAGTATGCAAAGCCATGGGGGTCTCACTTCAGGTCCAGCAAACTGAGCATGCAAACCTTCACAGATTTGTTTTCTACCCTCTTTGAGAAACTCTTCACTCATTTGTACCATGCTTACTTGGACATCAAGAGCTGCTCTTTGTATTTCTACTGGAGACCTAGTAAAACTGTATGCAAATGCATCTGCATACTTAAAAACAGTGTCTTCTACTCTCTGAAAAGCCCAAGTGTACACAGTCTCATAGATAAATGTATTAACAAACCAAGTATAAGGATACCTGGACGACTTTAGAGTTGAATATTGTAATAAAATCAAGCTGTAGCTAGTTGTATGTTGATAATTATTCATAAGTTAATGTTAAAAAAACTAAACTACTGTACTTGTATTCATGCAGAAAAGTAAACAAATGTGAATTAAAGTTTGTGTATTTTTTCTTAAAATTTTCTAGGAATCAGTTCAGCCCTATTTATTTGCTATCTAAACATAGAATAAGAGGTCACTTCCAGGAACGAACATTTCCCCCTGCTAGTCTAACACTGAAATGCTGTAATGTTATATTTCTGTATCCCAGTTTGCAGATAATTTCTAGCTTGAGAGGAACTTGCATGGTTCAGCCGTGTGGAATCACAGAAGATTAATAGGTTGTTAATTGTTGTAGATGCACAATGATTTTTTTTTTTTTTTTTTTTTTTATTTTGTAGTTGAGTAAAACAAAAACATATCCATTCAATTGGTATAGTTAGTCAACTACCAGAGTTTACTGTCCAGAATGCTGGGCAACCTCTGTACCTATAGCTTTTCCTTTTTCCGGGAAAGCAGTTACAACAGTGTGAGTTCCCATTAGCACTTTTCCCCAGAATCAAATCAAATATGTTATGAAGTCAATAAACATATTTTGCATAATTCAGAAGAAAAAATCAAAAATATTGTGATTTCACAATTCTGTCCTCCTTTGGAGATTTTCTTCTCACTCCTTGTTTTACAAAAATCTTACTGCTTGCATAACTCATTGATGTGAGAGAAAAGAAACAGAACCAGCAAAAGGCAGCACTTCATGTAAGCAGCTGACAGGTCATTTTAGCATGAATGGAATGCCATTGTATCCTAAAATTTGCCTCAGTGATTTTCTAATACAACTGTATCTCTCTTCCAGGAAACACCTGATAATAGCAATTCAGTATTGAATAGCGGCAAAGTGTTCTCTTTCTACCTAAGAGAACCCTTAGAATCACAAATTTCAACTCATCCTCCCACCCTACCTCTCAAACTCTCATTCAGTGGAATGCAGCACTTCAGAATCTTAACTTCTTCACTGTCTCACACAAGCACGCTCAGCATTTTATAAGATATTCCCATGCCAGCCTTTTGCCTGACTCTTGCCTGATTTGATGAGCACCAAGGAAAGGCAGCTTGTGAAAAAATAAAAAAGGCAAAGAGAGTATTTTTACCTTCCAACTACTCCTTTCAAAATCAGCAACTCCTTCAAAATTCAGGCTCATCTGCACAACAAGCAAATTACAGTTCCAGACAGATTTGTAGCACTTAGATGCAGCATCATTTTTTGTTGTTGATCTAGGTGTAATGAAGGATTTAGATGGAGAATTACACTGCTCTCTTGCTATTTTAAATGTTAAGAAGTCCAAAAAAAAAAAAAATAAAAAGGTAATCAGATACAAAAGATAAGGGTCTAATTTCTCTCGATACCACCACTGTGAAAGTTCCTGTCAAGAAAAACTCAATTTTACTATGGAAGAATTTTGGCCAGTTAGGCAATAAAAACTACTTTTTTTCCCTAACTGGATTCTCTGCTTATTCAGAGTACAACTACCATTTCAAATGCTTTCCCACTACATTTCAAAGATTGCATTCTGGGCATTGTGTTTTCTTATTTAATGCTTTATAAAGAGCTGTAAAACATGTCTGGATGCTCTGAGCACCACTTTGTAGGCTTTGTCATTTTTTCTGATATTAAAAAAAAAGGGATTATTCAATTGGGGAACTAAATTGTATTTTTTTCTTTCAAAATATCTCCATTTGCTTTTTCTCCTTTTTTTTTTTTTTTTTTTTTTTTTGTATTTTAAGTAGTTTACAAGAAAAATTTTGTGAAGTTAAATCTCAAAGAAAAGCTGAAAGGGAATTTTCCAATTCGTTTTTCTGAAAAGAAATTTTTAATGTTTAATGAGGCAGTTCCATAAAATGGAACTGGCGTCTTGAAAATGCAAAATTTATGCATGACTTTACATAGTTATCTATGCTATTAAATCTCAAATGGATAAATATTGAACAAAAAACTTAGAAGAAATTATAGAAAGGTGAAGTTTAATAAACACAAGGATTCTTTGCCTAACTAAAGTAGTTCTTAGTACTGTCTGAAAACATTATCAATTCAACAAAATGTGATTTAGTTTCACAATACAGAAAGTTGAGTAGGCACTTCTAATAAAAATTGTATTTATGAACAACACCATTTTTCAGATTATCTGAAATTATGACTATCTCACATCGGAATACTCTCAAAAGTAGTTTAGAAATGTCTACTCTGCCTATTAATTTCTTAAGTAGCATTTATTTGGAATACTCTTCTTATCAGAGAATCACAGAATGATTAGGGTTGGAAGGGACTTCGAGAGGTCGTCTAGTCTCACCTCTAAATGACTTCAGCATTAAAAATTTAATATGAAGTGTTTCGCTCATTTTGCAGCTGACAATACATATGGAAGTCTTTTACTGATGGAAAAATAGTCTTACTTTCTTTTCATTTACATAGAGATGACTTTCATAAACAGACCACAGAGATCTCAATGTACACTGAATTTTCATACTACAGAAGTAATAATTTCAGTTATAAATCTTGGTTCTTGAGCCAAATTTTAGGGAAAAGTTTTATTGAAGGCAAGGAATAGGCATTTTTTTTTCATCTCTCCCAGAACAGTACATAAAGCAAACAGTACGTTTATTTTGTGTCACAGTGAAAACTGTGATCTAATATTTGCCACAAAAATAAACAAAACTTTCCTGTACTTACTTGTCAGTGACCTGAAAGAAGAAAAGCCATAAAAGCCCTACAGTTTTTACAACTATATTAAGTTCAAGTTGTGGGGAAAATACAAACTAGGATCTTGTTGAGACAAACAAGAACCTGCTGCTGAAACTAAGCAACCTAATGGAGATCAAAAATAATACCACTTAGCATGAGAACTGTTGCAAAGGGACAGTAACTTTTAAAGAACTTTAAATGATATTGTAAAAATCAGAATAAATATTCAGAGGTGGTCTCCTTAGAAACTCACAGAATAATATCAACAAGCTCAGTTATGTATAGGTTCCACAGCTAAACGCAAAAAAACTGTGCTAATTATAGAACTAATAAAAGTGACAGAGGTGTCTCCGTCATTTGATACAGAGAATGTATCCTGTGGAAGTAGTAATAGAATTAGTCTTCCTGAAATTACAGACAATAAAAATGATTTCAGAATACAACAAATACAAACAAATCGATAGGAGAAAAAAGAAAATAGAGATAAAAAATTTGCAATGCAAATATAATGTATACCTAAACCAGAATGGCTGTATAATAGGATACAAAAATTCAGGTTTAATCACACAACAAAAAAGCTTTGTGGAATAAATATTTTAACAATTTTACTCAAGTCAAACCAGTAAAGTATTTGATTTATTAATTATTTATTTATAGATATTTATTAAACATAAGCATCAATTCTCTATTTTACCAGTAAAACTTTTTTGGTTTATCATAATCCACTCTGTTTTACAACACAAAATCCCACCTCAGATTATTCAAATCATTCTTTAGAAAACAGTAACTTGTATGATGTAGTTGAATAGTAATACCAGATTCTGATTACTACAGAATTATGACTAACATTTATGTAAGAATGCTTAATATTGAGAAGATGAAAAAAAAAACCAACTTTCATAAATATAATACAAATGAAAAAAATATTACATTAGCTACTTTTGACTTTAAAGATAATATTGATCTCTTTTCCACTATCTTTCCTCTTATGCAGAAAAAAAAAATGTCTCAAAAGGTGAAGGAAATAAAAAATTAAAATGGTTTTCATTAAAGACAAAGAAAACCAAAGAAAGAGAAAGATGGAGCTATGCAGTTTTGAAAACAGTTGGTAAAGGAAATTAATTACTCATTAAAACAGCCTGTGGTGTAACAGGAGATAACTGATATAAAAGCTTAGATAATACTGAAATGAACTGCAAATCTAACAGTAAAGCTTTGTGCAACAGTGAACTACCAAAGACAGTTGAGGTTTTGTACCGAGCCACAATATTCTTACTGGAAGCACTATGCACTCACTGTAGTAATTCACACAAACATGTATTGTTTGCATTGTCCTAGATTTATGATATTACTCACAGAAATACTGCACTTTTATCTTTGTAAAAAATTCTGTTGGCAATTCTTATACTAGAGAAAAGTTATAAACTAAGACACCAGAGAAGTATTAAATAATGATTAAATAACAATTGCACAATGCATTACATCAAAGAATAAGAATATCTGAATTATGTAACAGGGAAAACCAAATACTGGTCCCTTTTTGAACTTCAGTTCACTTAGTAAGAAACTTGATAAATGAACATATGTCTAAAATAATCTAGGAAACTACTGTTCCTTAGTCTTAAATCTGTGAATTCTATAGACTGCTCATGCAGACGTAGGAAAATGCCATAAAGTGGGCAGCTGAATGAGGATATATGAATGCATCTTGTTTCTAGAATGGAAAATACAATTTGCCAAAGAATGTATGTTAAAGCATTCAAGATTAAGAGTGATTCTTCTCTTACAACCAGCTTGTGGGTGTGCATACTGTTTTCTTACTATGAATGTCATAAGTAACATATGGGTTGCATTTCATGTCTTCTCATCTCTTCTTAACTCCAATATATTTAACGCACACTCAATGATGTGATAACAACTTTGACAAACAGTATGTGGCATTTGCACTTGTTAAAAGATTGCTGAATACCATAGTTTGTTTTCCTTACCCATTTCAGACATCTCTGGCACAGTAACAATGTATGGTCCATCTGTAAATTTTGGTGCATTGTCGTTGATGTCCTGCACTTTGATAATGAACTCAGATTCAGGCTCGAGTGGCTTGTTTGTCCTTCTATCAATAGCTTGGGCATGAAGTACATAGTGTGTCTTCTGCTCTCGATCTAGGCTTTTGGTTGAATGGATGTCTCCAGTTGTGTCATCAATAATAAATATAGTCCCAGCCCCTTCTCCAGTAAGAATGTATTTGACTGATCCATCACCTTTGTCGGAATTGGAATGCAACTGTAGAATAAAAACATAAAATCATATAAAATCAATTAACAAATTTTATTAAAGTTATTGCACATAAGATATAAAAACTATGATATTGCTGTCAGCACTTTTCTATTTTGTTTTCACCCTTCCCAATTCTTGCCATAATTCCTCGTATGCTCCTTCCGGCATTCCAGTCATTTTTTTCAGGGTAATTTTCCACCCAGCATACTTCATGCTTAAACTGGGATTTCTTGGGTTATGCATCCGTTCTAGAAAACTTCCCTAAGTTAAGAATATTCTAGTAACTGTAATAGCTTTTGTTTTATTTGCTTTTGATTTTAGTCCTTCTAGTAGTCACTTTACAGCATTCATTGCTTGAAATTCTGCCCTAACCACTTAACTGGGTGCATTCTCACTGAGGATTGTCCACTGCAATGATGGCAATTCAGTCCCACCTATATTTTCCTCTGCAACCCCTAGGACAACATCATTTACTGTGGAAGGAAACTGCACACTCTGCCAGTGGCAGATGTCTGTCCATGATTACTTTATCCCACACAAAACATAGGCATTTTCTTTGGATTTTGTTTATTTTTAGCTAAAAAATTATCTAACTTGATTGTATTTAAATTGTTTACAGTTAAATGATGAATTTTGACAGATACTTTCAGCATTTTTATTGTTCATAATACCTTGTGCTATGAAATATACATTAAATTAAATACTCTTCCTTTAGTAGAGTAAAGTTTTAATTTCTTGGGGGAGTAGGTGCGGAGGAAGTAAAACCCAGTAAGTAAATTGGTGTGTTAAAAGATAACATGATATTGCTTCCCACTGCCTCACTGTTCCTACCCACACTTTAAAGAATTGTCTGTTTAGAATAAAAGCAAATATGTGTCCTTTGATAAGAAGGGATGGGTTTTATATAAACTGAGAAGTTTTGTGGATTTGGGTTTTTTTTAATTCCTTTGAAACAACTTTGAGAACATAATGTATTTATTGAGGAGAACAATAAGGGCAAAGTGATAATGCAGAAATTGAAAGCCTCAGGTGTTGTGCAGTTATACTGTGATGTGAAATCAGAAGGGGATTTTTTTTATTTCAAGAAGACATTCATTTTTATCCTATCCTAATGCCCTAAATATCTTTCAATATCTGAACTGTGTCATTACTAAATTTTGATACAGAATCTGTGCAAAACAGAAAGAGAATGACAGACATTGTTTTTAATTCATAGAATGTAAGGTGTTACTTTCCTGTTTCCATTCTCAGTTCAAAAAACATAGAGGGTTGGATAGAGAAAAAATAATAATTGTGGGGTAGAAAACATCTTTTTTTTTTTACTTAAAGCACAGTTTACAGTGGTGATGATATCATCATGGTGATGATACTAGGTGTGTCTTTTTTTTCTCTCTTGTCTTTAAAACTATCTTCCTTGTTATTCATAAAAGGAGTAAACATATGGTGCTTCATGAGATTTTTCATCTTTTCTAAATTAATGAAATTATGGTGTTGCACATAATCTATATCTTGTACTGTAGGGGGCTTGGAAGGGGAAAATTTAATAAATTGAAGTTTTTCAACTCATGAATTTCAGCACAACTTCAGTCAATGCACTATATACTTATCTGAGTAACATGAAGATCTGATTGAATAACTAAAACAAAACTGGATAACCACTGTGGACCCCTTTTTTTTTTTTTTTAAATCAATGAAAGAAAGAAGTAGTAAAAGGGTCTGTTTGTTTGGCATGCCATTATAGGGCAGCAGAACAGTCTTACACATACATTTCATTTAAAGAAGACATTTGCAAAATTTATCTCATCCTGTTCTTAGAATAATGCTGTACTCTATTAACAAAGGAATAGTTCACTCTATGTAAAACACCAAGAATCCAAACTTCCTACAAAATGTTATTTGAAGTGATTTATTCCTCAAAACAAGAGTAGTGGATACTCTGATATTCTAGCATAGGTTTACTAATACTTTAATTTTTAAAAAACCAATTAGAATTATAGGATCCTTTTGGGATAAAATGAGCCCTCACTGCTAATCTTTTGTAAATGCTAACTGCAAAATGACAAATTTGATGAGTTTATGATGCTTAAAGCAGCTCAAAACTAATCCAAACTGAAAAAGATCAGAAATCTTTCCATTGTACTTATGTCCTTTTACCTCTACAGATGTATATGTAAAAGCATATTCAAGTATACTAAATAGAGATCCCAGGAAAAAAAACACTGCATCTATAACTGGAATTACGAATGTATGAATCAACTGAAAAATTGCTTGGTAATACACAGAATAAGAAACTTCTGTAGAATATGAAAAGTAAGTTTCTCAAATATCAACATAGACATGCTCTTCCAGTACCATACTGTCAAAATTCATTGTGATGCATGAAATGTATGGACCATTAGGAAAATTAGGAAAATTAGATATTTTTTATTGTGAAGAAATCACTCTTTGTACTTGTCACCAATGAAGAAAACACACATGTATTTTGAGTCAGACGGTTTTTACATCTAAAAGAAAGAAAAGTTAAGAAACGCAAAAGATGCTCAACTTATTTCATGGTCTACAAATTATATGTTATTCCTGCCAAACACTGTGTTACCCAATAAGCTTCAACTGAAAAATAAAGGCACGAATATCATCAGAAGAAAACTATTGCATATTAATAATCACTGAAAGCCTTCTATTTACAACTGGGTCTTTTAAACTTTAAAGCAGTTGTACGGCAACAACTGAAAAGAAGTAAAAGCTAAAAGAAGTTCCCACTTCTTTACTTCCAGATACGTCTTATATTGTTTGAAATATAACACTTTGATTTATGCCTTTTAACTTCTAATGCTGAATTTTAAACTCACAGAGGAGGATTTTGCATAACAAAATGGCATTTTCTTTGTCAGTTGTTTATATTTCAGTTTTTCTGCAAAGTAAAGATTAAAGAACTATTTGTCTTCTTTAATTCTTCCATCTTAGTACAAATTGGTCCAAGTAGAAAAATATCAAGTATTCTCTCAAATGCTTATTTGCAATATGTGTTGTGCTGAGAGAGCCCCTGGGAATCCCCGCTTAAGACAATGTTTACTAGATTAATGAGAGATTTATGTCCCTGAGCATGGTGCACTTCTCTCTTTTCTCTCTATACTATGAAATCCTCTCCACAACAAGAGGTTTACTCCATTAAAGCATTTCCAATTAGAATAAATGTGATTCACCTCTTACGTTACAAATACATGGTTTGAGAGAGTCTATTTCTGCAGGGCTGTCTATAGTTTCTAAAAGAACATTGAGGGAGCAAAATCTAGCTGGACAACAGTGGCCTTTCTCTCTGCTTGGGACTGTTTTAGCTATTTCTCTTTCAGGTTAATTTGACAGAGGAGAATGTCATTAAGCAATGCAAATGAAAGCTGTTTAGTTAGTTAGGTTCAGACCTAACTCATGTGACCTGGGGAAGTCATCTCAAACCAGATCCCTAGAAAGGGTGTGGCCCAGTCATGACCCATTCAGGGGAGTTTCCAGTATCCCAGTCCCAGGGAGCTTCCTCACTTCTGATCTCTGACAGCAATGTCTCCAAATCTCCAAATGGCTGTCAGTGCAGGCTTGTGAATTCCCTATGGAAATGTGGACAGTATTCTAAGTGTTGGGCTGGCTTCTGCAAACACTGCTGGTTTGGTTATGCTTCCCACAAGAATATATCTGTTTAATATTCTGAATCTGCCCACAACCAGAAGCTGACAGAAAGTATTCAGTTTTCATCCCCTTTGGTCATTATTCCTGTCTTTATTTCTCTGATGTTTTTAGGGAAAGAAGAAGCTGAAAATTACAGTGAATGCACATATCTGGAATATCCCCTTTGCCAGTCCAGTGGCCTACACTTCTTGACATATTTAATAACAAGTTGCATCCAGGAAGATTTATGATGGTTCTTCAATATTTAACTAGCCCATATCAGCAGTGTATGACTGACTGATCATGCAGAACAGTAACCAAGGTCTCCCTGTTTTGCAAATACTTCAATATTTTTATTCCATCAGTCCATTTAAAAGCTCATTTTCTTTTAGAATTCCTGCAGAAACTGCAGAAGGGTTACATTAATCAAAGGCATGATTTGCAGATACTTGCAAATATTTCAGCTAATGAGTTTTCTTTATATTCGTATATTAGTTTTGATTCTTTGAATCTTTAAATATTTTTTTAATGCACTAGCATATTAACTGCTGTAAAATGAATTCACAGATTGAAGGCTAATTGCCCACCTCGTGCAATGTTGTTACTGTTTTTAACTGAAAAATGATCAAGTGAATAAAGCTTAATCACAACCACAAATATCAGGTGGCTGCTGCTTAGTTACTGGTCTTATTCACTACTTATACAATCAAGTTCATACATCTTCATTGTTTTAGTTGATGCTTAGCCACTTCACACATCCAAATATTTAAGCATACCTACTTGTCAAGAAACTGACCACAAATAGGCAGAAACTACTGAACAATAGGAAAGAGGCCCAATGGGAAAAAAACACACCAATACAAAACCAATCCAAAAATTGAGAAGAAAGCAAATATCCTACTTCTGCTGGGGATGTGGTATGTAAATGACTGACAGTGGTCACCATTCTCCCCTGCACTTGCCTCAGGAAAACAAGCTGCAACTAGGAAACCATGCATAACTGGAAGAGAAAAAAGCCTGGTCAAGAGGGGCAATTGTAAAGTAGAAGCATTGTCTATTAATGATTTAACTGCATGACTGCTTCCTCCTGTTTGCTTTAGTTCTTGGAGTGTTGTGTGGGTGGCATCTTAAGTGGACTGCTTATGATTTTTACAGTGTTTTTAATTGGATTACCAATAAATTCTTGATATATGATTTGGATATATCTTGTTCTGGAATCAAAAATATTTTTATGAAGAGATTGCTTTATATGAACTAAATTCAAAAACAAGGCTGATTTGAAAAAATCAAGAACTGTTGCATTAATCTAATGAATTTAATCAGAGTAGAAGTGGTTGTGCAGAAAAACTCTTATTTTGAAATAACTGAAGATAATTAAAAACTATTGCCGAAAAATAATTAAAAAAAAATAATTTGCACAGGATTCCAAAAGCAAACCTGGAGTCATGGCAGTGACACTACCATTACGTCTTGAATAAATACTGTGGTCTGTTCAGAGGGCACTACATTCTTTCAAGGAAAGCAGAAGAATCTCTCCTTAATTTTGTTGCCAGTCAGTCAGTTTAACTTGTCAAGAGGGACCCAGCACAACACTGCTGCAGTAATGTCTACCAATGAGTTCCCAGCCCAGAGGAATGACAAAATTTCCAAACAGCATGAGCTATGAGCTTTAGCAAAATATAGAAGAATGTATTGTTTCTTTGTTTTTGTTGCACAGAACGGTTTATTACCTCACTAAAAACATCAAAATGTAGAGAGATATATAAAGAATTAATGGTAGAGCACTAAAAACACTGAGTAAAAAATATTTTAATCTTCCCTCCAATAAGTACTGCAATCATACTGACTTCCTTTGATGTTTATTTAGACAAAACATTTAATTTAAAAGAACTGTTACAGTATCTTATTAGTAGTAAAAACTGCATTTAAAATTTTTCTTGATGGTGCACACTGCAAACGCGGAGTCTAGCTAATACTACTGAAATGTTCACTTGGTCTATGCAGTAAAAACATTGTCATATTTGCTGCTGACTTGCTTCCCTTGGTCTGAGCTATAATATATATTTTAATGAAAGACAGTGCTCTGGGCAATGTCACACATTTTGATGGAATTTTCAGAGGGAACCATTAGTCCAGGAGATAGCCGCACTATCCATAGCAGTGTCCACAAATTGACAAGAAGTTATTTCACACCCTTGTCAAACAGAGGAAAATACAAAACTGCAATATCCCCCATCTACTGAATGAGTTTTCTGAGATAGAAAAAAAATAATTGGATTGCAATCATCCAGGAAAAACACAACTGAAACAATATTAGCTTCACAATATAACACTATAGCATACAAACATCTGTTCTTGCAAGATGTTGCCGCTTCTCTGAAGCCTGCTCCTTTGCTGCAGTCATCAGGAAGACTGTAATGGCAGAAGTATGCAGGTGCATAAGCAATCACATCTGAAACAACATCAGGCATACTAAACCAGCCACAAGTGGTCAACATTAGCTTCTATTTTCTCTATATACAAAAGCACTCCAGGGAATGAAAAAGGAAAAAAAAAATTAAAAAGTAATTCTAAAACAACAAAATAAATTTTTATATATAAGATTGTCATTTTGTTTTCAAAGAACACTATATATTTTTAAGAAAAATAGAATCCCAAATTGTTCTTTCAGTGTACTATGCGTCCATACTATGTGTCTTCTATATGGAAGAAAATAATTACACGCTGGTGAAGTTTTCATCTGAACTCTCTTCACAGCAGTAAGCTTTCATTTCAGACATATTTTACTTGAGGAAAGGCTGTAATGGGCATAGAAACTATTACTTTTTTTTCCAGTAAGTAATTAGTACGTAAGTAATTCCAGTAAGTAAGTAAGGATTTACATAGTACATGGGTTTTAGAGGTTTTTAAGAGTTTCACAGACTTGAACAGATGCAAATTACTAAGAAATAAGAAAAAAAATCTTATTCGGTCTTCAGTTTTCAGTACTTCTACTACTTCACTACTTCTACAGAAGTACCTCTACTTCTTCACTACTTTAGTGACAATTACTGTCACTAAATCTCACTTTATAATCAATAAATCTGTAATCATGGTGATAACTTAGATTCCTAGATCTATTCAGGAGCACCATATATTTGACAGTTTGAGTCCACCAAGCGCCTTGATGATACATTGCTACTCAAACAAGCCCTCAACTCACATCATCACCGTTGTAAGAAGACTGTTTTGCTTCTGATTGTGTAACTAAATCATAATAAGATGGTGATATGCCAGCATAAAGCATTTCTAAAAATCTCACTATTCCTATAAATGGACACAAGCAGTAATGGGAAATAAAGGCCTTTCAGTTCATGGAACTACTCTTGGGCACAGGTCCTGAAAAACTCTCACTTAGGCTAATGAAGCACTGCTTTGTCTGTAAATGTCTCAGCATTCAGCTACACAGTCACAGATGCATTACACCTCAAAGATGCCGAAAGAAGTCCTAAGTACCAACAACATAACTTGCATTACCTGCTCAAGTAAACCTGCTTTCATATGAAAGGATGCTTCTTAAGAAAAAGCATTGACATTTAAAAGGCCAAGGTCAGAAAAAAGTAAGTACATGTATCCTCTGAAAAGACCCAAGAGCTGCAAGAGTTCAGGGCTTGGAAACTTACTGATGCAGTGAAAAGCTATTCAATGAAAAACATTGCACTTTTGTGACAATGATGGAGTAAAAGCATGAGTAAAAATGGTGTGTTTCCACACACTGTTTCTGCAGATTTTCTACAGGTGCTTTTTTGACCTTTATATCTGGTGCTTGTTTGGTCAAGCTACTCTCATTGTACTTCTAGTCTTTTTTTTTTTTTTTTTTTTTTTTTTTTTTTTTTTTTTTTTTTTTTTATGTGTACAAAGAGAAAATCAGACTCTTTTTCTTTCTATTTGCAGTAGAAAAGGCAAAAAGGGAAAACCTCCCTTGTTATAGGGTCTTCCAAAAAGAAGATGTATATCTTTTATTGAACAGGAATGCCAACCTAAGGATTATTTAAGATTTTTCAATATGTGAAAAAGCTATCAGTTCTCTAAAACCCTGATCAATGAATTTTGTACTATATGTGATCTCCATACATAGAGCTTTTCCTGATATTGAGAGTGATAGAAATAGTTCACTGCAGCACATATCTGTAAGTGTAATAGTACTCAAGCTCTTTTTGGAAGTTTATTTTGTTTACTTGTTTGTTTGACAGTGCTGCAGCTAATACTGTTTACTCTATGAAAGATCTGAAGACAGCACATTAATTTTTAAGCTCTGGGAAAAGAACTCTATTGTGTACTCATGTGATATTCTAAATTACTTCTTTTTACTTTGCTCTTCCTAAGAAATACTGTGAAGAGAAAAAAATAAATGTGTGATTTTCTGATGTAGTATTTGTGAGCCATGTAAAATCAGCTAGAGGAAATTTTTCGCCAGGGATCTGATTACTTACTCAATTACAGAGTTTGATTAGAAACAAAATATTATGTGGAAAAGATCAAGGAGAGATAATTAATTTATCAACTTCCTTTTATCCCATCCTTCCAAAAAACTTTCACACATTTTTGAGTTTGATGTCTTTGAAGCTAATTTGCTAAGAAATTTTTAAGACTGTGTAAAGAGACCAGGTTAGCTACTGTCCAATGGCTTCTATTTCAGGTGAAAAAGTTGTTTCATTCTGAAGAAACTGAAAAGGATGCATCACCATGTGTCATCAAGGACTGCATATATCATAGTTTAAAAAGGATTTAATCTCCATATTTTTGTGAACTCCCTATCAAAGCATATTAATGCATTTTACAGGTAAAATAAATACATGTTTTCATTATTGAAATGATTTTTTATTGATCACTTTATTTATTAAGACTTCTTTTTTATATACTTTTGAAATACTAGGAAGTAGTATCATAACATTGAATATAAGAATATTAATTTTTAGGAGATATTGATTCATTGCTTATGCAGTATTAAACCCTTAAAATCATGTCCTGGTTTTGTATCTGGAATGTGATTTCATCTCTTTCATGTGATTTGCAGCTTTTTCTTCTTGTTGGGTGAAATTTATATTTGTAAAAAAACTGCTTCTGTATAGAGTTTCCATTACAACTCTCACAACTGATCACCCTTCTTCATCTCTCTTAGAAGACAGTAGCATTTTTTTTCTGATTACAGACACGTTCCTTCTTCCTCTAATGTAGAACTCTTCCTGTTTGCTAAAACCATAAAGTACTACATGACACAGTCAAAAAAAACTCCTCAACATCATGTTGAGGGAATGTTTTCACAAATTTGTGCTTCAAAAGCCATTGATAATGAAAAATACCAGCTCTGCTACTTTGAATATCCTTGTGTAAGTCAGAAGGTTCATGTTCAGAGCAGAAGCTTATCACCAGCACTCTCCACAGATATGTCATGTAATGACTGCAATAACAAAGTGATAAAGTGATCATGACTGTTACAGAGATGACTATACTTTCACAAGTAAAAATAAAAGAACAGAAACATGTCGATGCCAGTGAATGGTAATGTAAACAACTTTCCTTAATTTTCTCATGCTTCTTATGGGCTGTTACAAAAACTTTCTGGATCTTATATGAATGTAAACTGGGGAAATTTAAGAATCATTTTTATGTATTTCCATACTTCACTCAAGCATTTCCAGGAATAAATACGATTTCTGAGCCCAAGGCTTTTTTCATCAAGTAATTCTTACTATTAGCACATTTTTTTCAAAGTGCTACTGCTTTTTTTTTCTTTCTAGATTTGCCATAATCCACTGCAGTCCATAAAAATCTGAACAGCCACCAGTGCAAGTTTTTGATTTTATGATGTAACAAACCCTTCATTTTCCACATTTACATCAGTACGACCTATAGACAAGTAAAATACAAGTTATGAAAATGTTTATACAACAGTTTTACATCAAAATTAAATACTGTCTGGTGTTTTGAAACAGCACTCATATAGAGGCATGGTGTAATGGGAAAAAGTTTTGCTGCATTTTGCACCTGACAATGTATTTGCAAGTGCTGCATGATTTTCAGCACAGTAGGGACAATTTCCATCTTTTCATGGGCAACTGCCATTTTTCATTATAATGGATGACACACAGTCTAAAAATGACAATAAGAAAATATGCTAGACTTTTGAAATAGAAACCAAAGAGACTAAGCCATCCAAATTTCCAGAGATTCACGGTTAAATTTGAAATATACTTAATTGTTCCTGTGTTTAATCCAGGAAACATCTGTTATTAAAAGCAGCACTAGTATATTTTTCTATATGAGATGCACAAGAAGTATCTGCAGATGACATTGTGATGTAAAATTGTGTCACATTTTGTATTCTAGTATTGCTCTAGAAAAAGCAATAGCATTTACATTAAAATTCTCCCATATGTTTAAAAAATGGAAAGTGTGCAGAAGAATTTGCCTTACATAGCTTTAGATAAGTGGATATTTATAATTAAATAATAAGTCAATGTTCTACTTCTTCTCAAAGTTCTACTTTTTTCACTGAAATATATTTATTTCCTTTGTTGTCCGTTGTAAACTCTCATTTGTTTCATGCTCAAACTTGATTTCATTTTTTGGTAAGACAGATATATCTAGACCATGGAAACATCTTGAACTTAACAAAGAAAAATCTTGTTGAGAACTACTGTCTTCCAGTTACCCTTTGACAGTGTTTAACAGAAAGCCTTTCAACAATGCAAGTCAGAGGCTTATTGATTTACTAAAATGAACAGTAATATAATCTTCATGTTACTTTTAACACAAAATCTAGGTTTCTGTTTAAGAAAGAACTATGCTATGCTCACTATCATCTAATTCCAGTAAGTAGCACCAATGTTCTCTTTCCGTACATGTAAAGAATCCCAGACACAATGTTTCCTTCACAGCTATCACTTACTGAAGAAAGGGATGAAAAGAAATCTGTTAAAATTTGTTCTCCAGGATGAGTATTCAAACTATACTAAAAACCAGAAGCACGCTATTCACTTAAGGCAATATATTCCTCTCCTTAGTGTTTCTTATGTGCTGATACATCAATATAGATGTAATTAACCATGATATTTTGATGATTTTTCTTTTCAGAGATGCTCTGACATCTTTTCCCTCCTAACCAAATGCTTAGGAAGAGTAGGATTACAACCCCTAAAGCTCTTGGCTGCCAAGAAAGAGGTAGTTACAAATGTTTCTTCAAAACAATGTGTGTAAAATGACAGGGAAGGTAATATAAAAATAGTTCATTCTAGGAGGCCATTAAAATGACCATTAATAGATGTATTACTACATATTCTTGCTAGCAAGACATACCAGTGTCAATACAGAGCACATATAATCTTCTTCAGATGTAAAGTTTATTCATAAACACATTTTCCATAACAGACTGTTTTCTTTACATTTAAGCTCCCCATGAGGAAATGCCCATATGTCCCAGCAGAAGATCCAGGGTTATGATTCTGATCTCCCAGTGTCTTTTTTTTCCTAACTTAAAACTTTGAAGTTCAAAAATATTTATTATTTTTCAAGAAAAAATGAAAATAATAAAAACATATTGCTTGATATTTCAAGCACCCACTGAATACAAGTTTTCACTTAGTCATCCTAAAGTGAGTAAATATTACTCATATTGTTAAAATCCCATTTATTCCATGTAAGGAATAATCTAGCAATTTGCTGTGTTCAGTGGCACTACATAATCCTAACACAAGAATTCAGGGCAACAAAGATGACTACTGTTTAGGCAGCAGAAATAAAAATCTACTTTTGACAAGAGGTCAACTTTTTTTTTCCCCCTCAAAACATAATTTTAAAATCCCATAATCAACTGGAAACACGTTCCTTCTGACCCAAGAAATGTTGTGTTCTTAGAACTAAAGAAAACCCAGAAAATGATGAAAATGTAGTAAATAGCACATTCTCTGAAGGCATGCTCAAAATAATCTGGGTAAAACCAGGAAAGCCTCCTGCTTCCCACCTCTTCTGCTAATATAAATAAAATTTTTGTTCAGACACAAATTCACATCTTGGAGAATTTTGCATATGTGCAGAGAAGCAAACTACAGAATAAGTATTCAACATCACAACAATGATGATAGTAGGAGTAAAACAAGAACAATTGTATCAAAACAGTACCTCTGTAAATGCCCATGAGGTATATTTTGTCTTTCCTAAGTATAAATTCCTGACTTGACCTAACTTGTAGAGAAAAAAAAAAAAACAACAAACATTCTGAAGAATAGATACTTCTCAATTTCATTAGGGATTAGAAACACTAGCACAGATGTTTTAATGTAGAGAAACTTTTTTATTTATCTGGCTCACAACTAGTTCCAAAAGAAGTTATACCAAAAATATTGCATATGTCTTCTGACTGGTCATAATGTGTAATAGATTCAAAACTACATTTTCTTTCATTATGTAATGACTTTTTCTACAATGCATAAAACCAGAAAAAAAGTAGAAAATTACTGTATTTTAAATATGTTTATCTTTTATAAAACCATCAAATGGTTGCACTTAAAAAAAATCATACTAAGAACTTATCCATACAAATATCCTATGGTCTGAATTACAAAAGTCCTTTTGGTTTACATACAGGAGAAGAGCTGTTTCCTCTTTAGGGCCAGGTTTAGATTCTAATTGTATGAAAATAAACAAAAGGAGATAATGTATCCTATTCTGAGGATGAGGCCTATTGAATCAACCAATGATGCTCCTTCAGTTCCCAACAGCACCTGCAGACATCAGGTTAAAAAACTACTTAGGCAATATGTAGTACAAGTCTCCAAAGTTTTAATTCACACCAGGTCATGGATGGCAGGGTAAGATGGTTCTGAAAACATTAAATGGTTATTATTTTATTAATTGCTGATTTTATTAACTGCTGACTCAGGCTCTGCTCTTTGTGTAAGTAAGGTCAGGGCAGGAGCAGTGAGCTCTCAGGCAAGCTGTAGAGTACTCAGTGGTGCAGGACATCAAAGTGAGAAGCTTTCTCAAGACTTCAGATTTTTCAGAGCAGAATTATTTTTATTTTTTTAATTTCATAAACTGGAGGTAGATTGTCATATTGAACTTTTACTTCAAAGAGGGAAATCTGACTCCTCAGTCCAGGACATCACATCCTTATCTGATCAAGCTCTTCTCCTTGGGCTATCTTACATCCCTCTATCTTTCAAAAAGTTGCATCATGCCTCTTCACTTTCCCTCTTTATGCTCAGTTCTGGTATGCATCCAAGCATGTAACACTCTGGTTCGCATGCCCCAGGTGCACTGCAGTTCCTACAATCCCACCTCCAGCAGCATTCACACTCAATACATTGATAAATTGCAATGTCAAGGACATATGAAAATTTAGACACAAGATCTTGGCTTTTAAATTCTTTGCTGAAGGATATGGAGAATTTTGAAAATATGAGCAGGTGCAAAACTCTGCAATGAATAGAGAATGATACAAACATATGTATATTTTCTAATAGAAATAAGTACAAACCTAAATTTGTTTTAGAATCAGGGTAGCCAAGGTGGAATTTTCATTAAAGCAAGTAATTCAAAATAAAGTAGCCCTCTGTCTCAGGACCATCTGTGTTTCAGCCTTTCCTCAACAAAACCAAAGGCTCCATGGGCAGACAAATAAAAAAGTTTCACTTTAAAAACACAACTTGCCCCTTCCCACCAAAATATCTGCATTTAATTCTGTGAACTAAATTAGCTGTACACATATTTATATACACAGCACACATACAATATCAACGAAGTTGAGAAAGACAGAAAAACAAATATTTTAGAATACTTCACTCACATTTTGCATTTTCTTTGGAATAGGGAATTAAGACATTCTCCACAATTCTGCAGAAATTTCTAATACAAAGAAGAAAGTTTCCACCAGTCATTTTAAAGCATATGATGTGGCTGTGATAACAGCTTTGCAGAATGACACCAGGACACATTCAGTAAAGCATGAGTTTGCCTGATATTTATTTCTTCACTGGAAGTGGTGCTTTCAATATCATAATGCTATTCACATTAGCATGAGGGGAATAGTTGGTTGTGAAATTCTGAAAATGCTCAAGGACAAGTGAAGTCTTGGGAAAGAATAATTTAATTTATGATAACAATCCAGAAAGTGGTTTCACAACCCACAGTTGTGATTAGTACACCTAGGTATTGAATAATTCCATTTATATCTTACATCAGTAATGTCATTGCTCTGTCTGTGTTGTTTTACTTCTTATACTACACGCATCTTATGCTTGTTTTGTGAGTTTGTAATATTTTTTTCTGTCTCACTTAAATAATTATTTTTCAAATTCCATTTGATATTAAAACTTGTTCCAGGGAAAATTGAAGGCCTGTGAAATAGAAGTAGAATACTAACTGATAATAAATCAGCAAATTTCTTTCTAGTGAGTATGAATTTTTCCCACTTAATCCTGACCAGAAGTAAGCACAGCTTACTTATTTACTGTGTAAATGCATCTAACAAAGATTTTTCAGCTGGCCTTCAATGTCAGTTCTTGTATGTATTTAGTAAGCAATTCAAGACAATGTATTTAGTAAGCACTTCTCGACAATCGTCTCCAATAATAATAACAATAGTGACAAAAAAATTATTATTTTTTATAGTAGGGGAACAAATTTTTTCACAGCACTGCTCCCCTGACTCATGCAAAAGGAAGAGAGAGATGATATTTCAAAAGCTTAGCTGATGAGGTATCCCAACTAGATTATCAGAAATACTCCCTACTAACCAAGTATTTAAAATAACATTTTTTTCAGACACTTTTAAATAGGAACTCTCCAAGGAGCCTCTGCATGGAAGAGGTACCTCTCTGTGCAAAAGACACGTTGGCTCAGGGGTTCCAGAAAAATAATCAAGTGTGCCCTGGAACATCCAGCATAAACGTCCACACCAGGGAATCTTGGAACATATTCTGATATCCTTATAATAATACATATTACACATACTTAAAAATCATGCTAAGATAGATAAATGTTTTGATCTAATTAGTTATGGTTATGATTTCATTTTAGTTTGCAATGATTCTACTTATTCCCCACAAACATCCCCAACTTGATAATGTAGTTTCAGTACTTAATATACAAGTAACTCTGTCTTATGGACAATTGCCTTAGACAAAGCAAACAAAACACCGAACTAAAAAAAAATCACAAAAAAAACCCAAACCCACAAAAAAAACCCACAAAAAATGAAGCAAAAACCCACTAATCAATAACCCCAAAATAAAACAAAAAGGAGAAAAACCTCAGAAGAGTCCCACACCCCCCTAAACATCCTCACAAACATACACACAAAAATTAAAACATGAGAGAAAATGAATGAATAAATTAACAAAATGATGCAAAAGAGTACTGATTAAATGAGACAGAGTAGACAAAACTCCGTTAGAAAAGGTTTAGTCATTGTTGGTCCCAGAGCAGGCTATCATTATGGAATGAATGATCTTTTGATGTTTCTTCCTGATCTAAAATTCTGTGGCTTTCTAATTTTTAGAAAGCATTTCAGCTATTTCATGTTTAAATCATCTCCTTTCAATCTGTTATCCTTCCTTGATCAGGGAAAGGTAAAAGTTCAATTCTATGAATAAATTAGACTCTAACTTTTAAAGGTAACATTTATAAAGGGTAGAAAAAGGGTCATTTTTTTTTTTCAGGGAATCATTATTTCATTACACATCATGAACACTTAATTTTTTTGCAGATATTAGTGCTGAAATACTACCACAACACATTTTTTTAATCAAAAATCTGCAAAAAACCCCCAAGCATAGAAACAAGGCAGGTTGTTTCTATCTGAAATTTCTAAAGAGGTGCAAAGCTTGAAAAATAACAGATTTATTAATTTTCTTATATTTCTTAAAATAGCTATTTATATTCATCTTTTAGGTTTAGTCCCATATGAATAAGGGGCTTAAATACAAAAATAATGTATGATCATACCATTAATATTAGCATCAGAGAATTTATCACATGTTAATTATTTGTCTTTTTTAATCATATGTGTATATACACAACAGGGCAATATTCTGCTGTACTCTGCAAACACACAATAAATACAAGATCATCAGAAGAAATTCATCACTTCTAGAAAAGACAACAGAAGTTTTTACTGAGGTGACAGTTATAGAGGAACTTTCAAATAAAATAGCATTTTTTTTAACTCATAGAGTTACATACTTATTTGTTATATGTGTAATTTTATCTCCTGCCCATCATTTCAACAAAGAGGTGAGACTTCCCTAAATGATTGGTGATCCTCCATTTAGAGGAGTTTCATATTTTCTCATTTTTAAGCATATCATGACAAAAGCTTCTTTCCCCTTTACAGCTACAAAGCACATTAGAAAGAAAAAAACTCTAAAGCACCTGGATATTTGTACACTCCTGAATACTCTAAACCCAGTATTTTTTTTTTTTTAACTTTTTGTAAAAAGGCAATGTTAAAACTGTGAAAGATAATGTCAGTCAGTAGGACTACTCAACTAATAGATACTATTGAAAAACATAACAGCACTGACTCTTATTTAATTAAAAATCCTTTCCATTGTTCTGGCAATCCAAAGATCTCAGAGAGGTGACAGTATAAGTTAAATTAGGATCATTCATTATGGTTCATAATTGTAGTGGGTAACTTAATGGTAAATAAATGGTGAAGTTAAAACTAATTTGAAGCCTTACTCTCACAGTCCTCATGCTTCCAGTTCTGGCTGTTATTTCCATCTTGTCAAGATCTTTTGCACATAATTGTTCCTTGCTTTTACTACCTGTCTTGTGTAATGACTCACTAGTGATCAATGAGGTGTTGTTCTGTCTGCCCTGAGCTATGAGAGAATACACTTCTGCACAGCTCCTCACGGCAGTCTGAGACCTAAGAGTCTGATTAGGGACTTAGCAGTACACTTTTGCAGTAGTCTCTGCTGTTCCACCTCCTGACTCCTGTTGCTGCCTCCCTCCAATGCCACCCTGAACTCAGAATACCGTATAAATCCTCAAGGCAGAGTAAAAGGAAAAAATATTAATAGTTTAACTCATTTCAATATGATGACCATTTGTGAAAACAATATAGGAAATAACAATAGTAAGCTCCAATTTTAAAGATATGAATCCACAAAAATAAAGTAGCTCTACAGAAGATAATATTCAGATCCAATAAAAATGTCATGTCAGAATCTGACCCATAAAAATATTCTTGACACCTTAGCTAGAACGAGAAAAAAAAAGAACAGTGACATTTATACAGGATGTGAAACTGGCCTTCTTGTTGCATTATTCTGTTTAATGTAAGAAGGAAAAGAAACATTCTCCTCCTTAGACACATCTAATCTTCCAGTCATGTAGTTAAACTCAGAGTCGAACCAGGTTTATTTCTCCTCCCTCATGTAGAGGTTCATAAATATGTACAAACAAATGTCTTTAGTTCTCAATTTCCCTCCTTGTCAGGAAACTGAATTCACTACTAAAAGCCATAAATCAAGACATTTGCCACTCTCCTAACCAACAAACATGGTGGTAAATTAATTAATCAAGTTCTATTTGTTGTATGTCTCACATGCACAATTAATCCAGCCACATAGTTTCTCAGAATGGGTGAGAATTGTTCCTTTGCACTATTTGAAACTCCCAGTGTATGAATAACAGAGATTGTTTAATCCATTACCTCATCCAGATCCTGCTAGTGCCACATAGCAAAGACATATCAAACAAAGTCAATTCCAAATTTAGCTTCTCATTGTCAGCTGAATGTTAACAAAACATTGCTCCTATGCTTAGGAAATTTTCTGAAGTTAGTCAGGTTTGTGTAAAATTCTCAGAAAGCAGAAGCACTGATTATGATGAAGCCCAAAACTTTAATATTTTAATTTCATTTTTCAGAACTCTAATATCTCAGAATTGCAATTCTTTTGTTTTAACTTGAGAAGGAACAAGGAAAAAAATAAATCTTAGTGATCTGCAGATATGGAAACTTCAAAGAAACTACAAAAATTGTTCTCCATTGATGTTAAATACAAGCCATCCACTTTATTCTCATAGGTAAGCATTTTAATCTGTTTCAAAACTTAGAACATATCATATAACTAATATAAAGCTTAAAGACATCTATATTTCTGCAAAAGGGACAAAACTTAAAACATTGACCCAAAGCAGGTGGCTTTCAAAAAAAGTGATGGAATATCTTAACTAAAAATATTCACAGTAATTTCATGCCTGAAATATGGTTGATTTGAGATTACTCTCTACAGACACTGCATAGTGGTCACTTGGATCTTCCTACTTTGTGTTGCTCCTGTAAGCTCTGTTCTGTATTTCCCATACACTCTTGCTCCACACATGATATTATTCAATGACTAACAGAAGAGAAACCAAATTCTACATCACCTTATAACCACATATGCTTCCTTAAAACATCTTACTATACAAAGCTCATGTTTGCCTCTCTGAGAGAGCTTCACACACTTAAATCATAACTGGTTTCTCTCAAAAAGTCTTCAGAAGGTGCAAGAAACAAACACTATCTAGGATGCAGGTTTCAGCATACAATTACATTATATACATTTCCCTACAAATGTGTCAAAATCATCAAATACAATTTAGAGGGAAAAAAAACAATGATTTGCCATTTAAGTCAGCTGAGAAGCCAGTCTGTGAAATTCAGATTATTGTCACATTAGTGTGGTTTCCTAGAATTTTCTCACAAACTCAGTGTAACCACAGAAACTTCTATAATATGTTAATGTTACATTAGATGTTATTAATTATCATGGGAGATGCTACACCTACTCTCTAGAAAGCTGCAGATCTCCAATGCTTTAGTGCTTATGTTCTCTTAACAAGGCAATAGAGATACATATTTCTCTCTGCATGAAATCTGCACAAAGAGGAAGAAAACAAGGAAATGGGAGGTGCAGAGCTCCCTTTTATACTGCATGACTACCTGGTAATTATAGGCTTCAGTGGAGTGATGAACACTTCAGGGTAAAACTCTGCTTGTTAAAGTCCCTTGTTTTGTGTTCTTGGTTTATGCCTTCAGACATATTTGAATAGACACTGGTAGCAGGTCTGCATCTGTCTGATGTGAAATACATTTGTCTGCTCTGGTTACAAAATCCAGGAAAACTGACAGCCACTCTATGTGTATGCATTTTTTTTTCCTTTTAATTAATATATGCTGGAATGGGAAGAAGGAGTTCCTTGATATATGGTGAACAAATCTTAAAATTAAGATTCAGAAAAATGCTGTGAAGATGAATTAATTGATATCTCTCAAGATTCTTTGGATGCAAGAATGTAGGCAATAGAAACCAAAATCATTCATATTTTTCCTATCTTGCTCCCCATTAGCAGTACATGTAGATGCAATATATTAATGTAATAGTCTTGAAACACGCATTATCTTCCTGGTTAGTATTTTTCAGAATGAAAAAGATTTGAAGAAAGGTGCATTGAATAGCTTTCATTCAGCTTCTAGTGCCCACATACATAATGCTCACATATTTATATAATCTTGCATAAAGTTCCTGTGGAGCTGAGGTAATGTGAAGATTGAATCCTCTTAGCCTCCAAAGGATCCAGAAGAACTTAGAGCAAGGGGATCTTTAAGAGTTACAGGTGAAACAACACAAAGAAAGATAAGAAGGAAATTCAGCCACAGATCACTGGAAAGTAGAAACCACAATGTGAGAAATTTCAGTTAGTGAATGGAATCCAGCTCTATAATGAAGACTGAGGAGAAAGCATTTCTGCAGATTAAGAACAGATTTTTTAAAGTTTGGCTCCACTTCCTTAATAGTACTGATGATGGGGGAGGTATGCAGGTGTTAGAAAATACAGTAACTGGCAACAATTCAACACAGGGGAATACCATGAGAAATTAGGAATATTTCCAAAGAAGTTAATTCAAGGTATATTAGAAAGACTGACAAACTGGAACACTCTCCCACACAGAAAAGATTCCTTTCCTGCACTCCATATTCAAGAGACTGATACATTATAGATAATTTTTTTGGAGTGAGTATTGTCTTATTATAGTTTAAAATTCTCAGGTTGCTGTTGCTTTTGGTTGTTGGTTGGTTGGTTGGTTGGTTGTTTTCTTTTTGTTGTTGGGGTTTATTTTGGGGGGGCAAGGAGGAGAGGAGGATGGGAAGGATACTTATTATAGATATCAGATATCTTTCAATTTTCAAGAAACTTTAACTTAACTTACTACTCAGTATCCACTGGGCCAGAAGGGAAACTTCTGCATTCTTCGTGGAATGACTGTGTCTTGATACCTGTATCACATTTCTACCTAAATCTTTTAAATCATAGCTTGCCACAAAGGTCTAACAGAGAAAAACATTTCTATTTAACAGTACATCTTTTTTTTTTGTGAAAGAATCAGAAACATTAATAACCATCCAATTCCCACTCAAGTACATTTGTATATGCTGCTTAATTAGATCATATGCATTCCTTCTGCACCTGGAATGAGGAAACTCTGGATGTTCAGACTGGGGAATGAGATGATGGAAAGCAGTGCTGCAGAAAGAGACCTGGGACTCCTGGTCAGTGGCAAGTTGAATCTGAGCCAGCAGTGCCGTGGCAGCCAGGAGGGCCAACCCTGTCCTGGGGGCATCAGGCACAGCATCACAGCCAAGGGCAAGGATTGTCCACAGGCAAGGGAGGGGATTGTCCTGCTCTGCTCTGAGCTGGGGCAGCCTCACCTCGAGTGCTGGAGGCAGTTTGGGTGCCACAACATGAGATAAACATTAAACTATTAGAAAGTGTCCAAAAGAGGATACAAAGATGGTGAAGGGCCTTGAGGAGAAACGATATGAGAAGCAGCTGAAGTAATTTGGTCTGTTCAGCCTGGAGAAGAGGAGACTGAGTGGAGATTTCATTGCAGTAGCAACTTCCTTGAGGGGAAGAGGAAAGGCAGACACTGATCTCTTCTCTGTGGTGACCAGTGGCAGGACCTGAGGGAATGGCCTGAAATTGTGTCAGGGGAGGTGTAGGCTGGATATTAGAAAAGGGTTTTTCACCCAGAGGGTGTTTGGCCACTGAAACTGATCCCCAGGGCAGTGGTCACAGCACCAAACCTGACAGAGTTCAAGAACTGTTTGGACAGTGCTGTCAGGCACATGGTGTGACTCTAGGGATGTTCCTGTGCAGGGAGAGGAGTTGGACTTAGATGATCCTTGTGGGTCCCTTCCAACTCAGCATATTCTGTAATTCTGTGATTTTATTAATCTCTGTAATAACTATCAATATCCTTGTTGAAGTTAGGGAAGTATACTTGAGGGATGCAGAGGAGTCACTTTAATAAAAACTATAACTTTCCACAGTTTATTCACCAAGAGAAAAGAAATACATAACAGATGAAAGATGGTATAGTCCAAAGTAAAAGTTAATAGCTCTATAAGTAAGAAAGTGGCCACAACTAAGAGCAATTACAGAATTTTCACCTAAGAGTGTTTTTATTTTGAACAAATACAAAGAAGGTAGTGAACTCTAGGTGTCAGTGGTTTAGGTTTCATACACAGAGGCTTCTCAGTGGGATCTGATTTTCTGACAGTACCTGGTATCTATACCCTAAAGCCAAAACTGGAAAGAAACAAATCAAACAAGACAACTATATGATTTAATTCCTAAACAGTGCACTAAACTGGAGCTACTGACTATCACTAGCTACTTGTGAGACAGAAGAGTTTTTTTGCTTTGGGTTGGATTTTTTTTCCCCATAAACTGTAGTCAATATTTAAAGAAATACTACCATATATTTCACGCATTTCAGCTCTTACCTGGAACGTACATTCAAATTTTACATGATCCTTATGATTAATAATTTAAATAAACTTTGAATTAGTCACTTTAAATTGTCAGTTTTCTTTAAATATAAAAACTAATCCTTGTTCTTGGAAAGAATCATGTTGCTATGTTTTCATGCAATATAGACAGAAAATCAAGAAATTATTTCTTCCAAATAAAAGGTAAAACAAGTCTTGCTAGTCTAAAAGACTAAAGAGCTAGTGTTTTTTTAGACCTGTAGAGGAAAGGTTTTCTAAGAAGGGAGGATGAACTGGAAAATCTGAATTCATCACTGATATTCTCTGACACAGACAAGCTTGGAATAACGTTTGGTACCACAACAAACCCTTGTGATATAGGTATGAAAGGCAAAAGTGTTTTTTGTTAACATTTATCTGAGCTATCTGCATTTGCGGACATACAGCTCTGATTTATTGAATGCATGGCCTTTCTGTCAATATGCCGTTGTTTTTACATGCTGAATTCCCTCAATTTATTATTGAGAGACTAATTAGGAGCACTGATGTGGCATTAAATATCAAAAAATGCTATACTAAGCAGTTTCACTAATTTCATACATGAACAACTGCATTGTTTTCTTTATTTTTAGGCTGTCAATATTTCTTTGTTTTAGTTGGTCGTTTTCTTTTTTTTTTGGTTTGGGGTTTTATGGTTTTGGCAGCTTTTTTGTATGACTCCTACTGCTTATAGGAGGGAAGGAAAAGAAAGTGAAAAACCATTCCTTGTGCATATTACTTAAATCTGTCTAGGCCACTACCCAACAGACTTCCTTTTTTTTTCAGTCAGAAGAGTCCTTCCCTATTCAGGAGTTCATTATACTACTTCCAAAGTCATCCTTTCCCATAAAATAATCCAGTACCCAGAAAGACAACAGCTATAAAAGAATATAAAAAATTCAGAAATGAAGTTGTTAAATGGAAATATAGAGTTTATCAAATAATGTGGCTAATAATCTAATTAGTTGCTTCTTATACAGAGACTGTACATTACATTCATTACATCAGCCTGGTAGCTCTTCTCTGAAATATTTCTTTCTGGAAAGAGATAGGTAAATGACAACCATGCTTTGCATTTAAGATACAGATGCACTGTGGTTTTATAGAGTTACTGCTGGGTCTTTTTCCCTTCCCAATGATTTCTAATATTCAGTTTGTTCATTAAGTTGTTTCCAAGCACTTAGCTGATGGAGTTATATCTTAGAGATCATAGAACCTCAGAGTCCTTTCAATGTGTGGTAACTGTCAACGCAGGCAAAACTACTCAACTCAAGTCTTTTGCTCATGTGCCTCTTTCTATCTTTATGTGTATTGAATTTCAGTCATTCTTGGAAGATATTTCTGCAAGACTTCATTATGGTTGCTTTTTTTCCCCTTTTTGTTCTCTGCTTCATATAATTAATGAAATTTGTCACCTAGCTATGCACTCTGCTTCCCACAAATAGTTTAAAATGCTAAGTTGTATTTCTTTTCCCAACATGCAAGTTGTGATGATTTTTTGATTGTTTTTTGTTTACTGTGTTGCTATAACTGCACACTTTGGTCCTCAGATATCAAAGTAGCTTTATATAACTATATACCAAAGTTATTTGGTTAAATATTTCTTCCTGGATTACTGCAGCAGGTATGTGTGATAATTACTGTTCATTTGTTGATTTCCTTCATAGTCTCTCCTACAGTGCCTCAGTTTGAGACTTCACCTTTGATGCATTCCTCATAAAATAATTGTTCAAGGTCTCTCACAGTAAAGAGATTAAAAAGCATTCTTTTAGCTTTTCTGCAACAGTCTTGTTTTGTTCTCTTCAGATGTTTTATGTCTCGAAAATGTCTTTTGCTACAGCAGCCTCTAGTAGGCTTCCAGAGCCTCGTGTCTATAAAGAAGAATTTTCTATTGCCATTTTTTCCTAAAACTTGCTTTAATGGGTTATTTTGCTTTACAATTAACATGTAAGATTTCTCAATCCTTTCTGTTTCTCTAATTTTGAAACAAAATTTTTTAAAGGCTCTGCCTCTATTTGCTCTCACTACTGTATGATCTGGTCATTCCAACCTCCTTTAGCCTTTTATGTCTTTCTGTTGGGTATTTTTTATTTGCTTCATGCATTATTTAAATTTAGATTTAGTTCCTCTTTTTTAGATTGTTGACTAGATAATTTATGAGGCAGACGTATTTATACTTAGAGCCTTTTGGTATTAGGGTTCAAGCTCAATGTAAAATTCAACCTGTGTTCCAGGGAGAAAGTAAAGTCTCCCATCATTGCTGTAATTTTCCTGTCTTAGAATTTATCTGAACACTCAACACATCATCAGCAACTTTGTTATTTCAGTCAGTGGGAAAATGACGATGTTCTCATAATTTTAATATTACATCTGAAACATCCATACAGGTGTTATCTGCTCTTTAATTTGTTGAAAGTTATGTTGCCATGATTTCACCCAAGGTATTCAGATAGAAAGTATTTGTATGCCTAGTGTGTGCAAACATTGCTTTGGTAATACTTCCAAATCCAAAAGAATACATCTTTAGGCCACTATTGACTTTTGCAATTAAGATTTATAATTAATACTAAGTAGTAAAATATATATATATATATATAAATAAACATTAAAACCTTTCTAAAAAAAAGTAAAAATGGACCATGCTTTTCAAAATGGGTTATATTTGTATTAGTTATAAACATTTCTATTTGCTTTGCAAACATATTCAGAAACCCTTTCCTGAACAGCCTTTCTTAATATAAAGGACGGAGTTTGTTGGATAGCGCCTCTTTTATCAGTATCACAAGAATGTCTCAAGTGGGACCTTTGAATATTATGAATAGATCTCTTCAGTAGAACTGTAATTATTACTATATCTTTCATATGAAACTTTGAAAAGTTGTCTTTTTTATACTGATAGTATAAATAGTCACAGGAATACAATAAACATATTTTGGCAGCAGTTAAGGTTATATCTGACAACAAAACAGACAAGGACATGCAACGATCTCACGCCACACAAATCAATTGTCCACTAAAGCCTGACTTAAATCTAAAGTGTAAGTTTATGAATACAAACTATTAACTCTATTAACTCTGATGGCTGGAATTTTTATTAGTTTGTAATCTGATGAAAAGTTCTAAAATATTGTAAGAGGAAAAATAAAGACCTGATACAAATATTCAAATATAGGACAGCTACATCACTATTTTTCAGCAACAGATTTAGGACAAGCTCTTCTGGTGAGTTTATTCCCCAAGCCCCTTAATAATAACTTTTGCAGAGAGACATTTCTGCAAGTTTTATCTCTTCTCTTGAATAGCTCCATGCAGGCAACCTGTCTTTTAGAAAACCTCAACAAAATTCTGGAGAGAACAGACTTTTTAGCAAATGGACCTAAGATCATGGGAATACAGAAGATGACTTTGAAATTATTTTGCTGTAATCTGAGATGTAAAGATTTATCACTGCTCAGGTTCTTGACTGTAAACCATGGTGCATAATCTGAATGCAGACATTACCTCTGCAATTTCTTTTCAAATGAAGATGCTTGTGCTTTTCCTTATTGTTATTTTGTAAATTGAAGATGATAAACTTGAGGGAATAACCATTTAAATGAGAACTAACTACTTGCCAAAACCCAACCACAGCTAGTCCAGTTAGGCGGAAAAAAAAATTTAAAAAAAAAAAAATTCTGAAATAGTGCTTTCATGTTTTTGCAGGCTGGAGTTTTCCACTACAACTCAAAACAAAAAACTAGTGTATTTTAACATTTTTTTAAATTTTAAGTAGTAATTTTTAAATTTTAATTAGTAAATTAAACATTTACAAAGGCATTTCATCTCAATATTCATCACTGTGATTTTCGTTTCATAGACTGTGTGTTATATGATTAGAAATGACAGAGAATTGTAGATTTAAACTTTAGTTCTCTTGCTTTATTTCTTATTGTCTCACACATTTTTATTGCCATTAAAAATGTGCACAGGATCTAGAACACACAAAAAAATGCAATTTAGGCATTAAATATAAATTTTCTATGAGACTTGAAAGATAACATCTAGCCAATGTAACTTCTAAGGCAAAGAAGCAATTGCTGAGAAGACACCACATTCAAAATCAACAAATCTGAGTAATTATCTCTGCAGCTGTACAGAATATGGTTTACAAATCACCCTTTATTACCTCCACTTAGTCTAGGAATATTGCAGTCTCATAGTCACCTTCTTCTCAGGCATTTTGAGAGTAATTAATAAACTACTAGCCCTGAAATTCCTATTCTATTATAGCACCTTCACCTTAGAAAAGCAGGCCAGAAAAGCATGTTCTGCATGGTTTCATTTGTCACATCGGTCTAGATGAAAAAATAAAAAGACCTAATTTTGATGTTCAATTTACTTCACCTTTTTAAACTTTTGTAACTTGTTATACAGTAGTTGAAATTATTTAGACTATAGTTTGAATCATTCAACAGAAGTGTTCATGTCAGTGTTTAAACAAGCCAAGTCCAGATAGCATTTCATTTTACAAAAACATCCTAAATGAGTTGATAAATGATATTTAATTACGTAGCAAAATCTTTTAAAAGACAACAAGGCATGTGGGTGTTGAAAGATACAAAGACAATGAACATGAATGAGCACCTCTCTTAAAATAAGGTCAAGAAGATACTTGAGAAGTAACTGACATGCTAATTTACACTTGAGTTTATCAGCATACCTTCAGCTTCATTACCTATTGATTTACAATTAGATGGTAAATATCCTTAAAAAACAAAGTTACTAAACTCATGATTAATATAAAAATGTGCAGAACTATCTTTGTTTCCTCATTGCCACATCTGATGGATGCAATTGGTGTAACACCTCTTTATTTTGTTTTTATTTATATATTTTTTTTAACAGACACCAATTATATGTCCGTTTTACATAGTTTTAATATAAAGACTGTAAGAGGCATTCAGAGTATGGCATGAGTTAAAGATGGAATTACAGAGCAGGCATGTTGTTCCACATCAGCTTCGTGGTGGGTCAGTCTTGGCTCGCTCCTAAAGACCAACCCAGCCCCTCTTAGTCTTCTTTCTTCAGATCACAGGGGGAGAAAATGAGATGAAGCAAAGTTCATAGTTTGGGAAAAAACAGAGAGGTCACTGACTAGTCACTATAACACATTTAACATGAGGAAATTGAATTCGATTTCTTGGCAATTAAAATAGAGTTGGATGTTGGGGGAAAAGAAAATGCAAAAACTTAGAAACAATTTCCCCCACATTGGACTGTTTCCCCAAGTTCATCTTCAGTCCTGACTGGTCTATCCCTTCTCCCCTAGGGGCACAGGCAGATGGGGAATGGGGGTCTGCGGTCAGCCCATGGCAGCTCCTCTCTGCACCTTCTCTCCTCACATTATCCCTGTCCCAAGGCGGGACATTCCCAGGAGCCGCATGGAAATCCCCTCGGTGCCGGGCTGTGTCCCTGTGTCCGCAGGGCCCTCCGTGCCGGCTCTGCGCTGCCCCCGGGCCTGCTCCCGCTGTCCCCTCGGGGCTCGCAGGGCTGTCTCTCGCTCGGTTCCCCTGGCTCAGCCCTGGCTGCCGGGCAGCGTTTTGCCCTCCCTTGCCCAGGCTTTCCCCGGGGCTCTCTCCCGCCCGCCCGTGGCTGAGGGGCTCAGCCGTGCCCTGCGCTGGGGCCGCTGCAGCCGCTGGCACCGCCTGGGGCCGGGACCGGCACTCCCGGCACCGCCCCGCCTGTGCCAGCACTTCGGTATGTTAAATAAATTCATGACCAAAAAAATAAAACAATGAAGGAGGGAACAAGGCTAAGTAGCAACAAAGCTGGATTTCCCCTCAAAAAATTACTGCTAAACCGTTTAAGTGAGAAATGGCAGTTCCACACAAAAGATGTTGGTTTCATCAATGTTGTCATTCAGCATAATGAAGATGCAAAAGTCACAGAACTTAGCTGCTGGTGGGGCAAATTCATGAAAGGATAAGAAGTAAAAATGTATTACAAAAAAAAAAAAAAAAAAAAGGGGTTTTTTTTCAGAGTTCTTCAGTCCATAATAACTTCAGGAAAGATTAGATCACCTTGACAAAATTATTTTGAACCATTAATTTAAATAACAGTCTCCACATAGAGAGCTGATGTTTTGCAATATAGAACTGACAGACTCTATAAAGCTTCCTTACAAAAGCAGTTATTACTTTGACATATTAGATTTAATATAGCTGTTTTGACATAAATGAGCCAGTTTCTTTTTGGTGCAATTTCATGTTGACTTAAATGAAGTTAAACAAGGTAAACACTTTATCCTATGTCTTTGGACTAGGACTGAACTTCAATATGTTCATGCTTTTCTGTTTCTTTGGTTGATCTGTCAAGTGAAAATGACCCTGTCAGTGCTATGCTTCAGGAAACCTCAGCTATAGCAGGACACACTGGAAGAAAGTCAGACTGATCAGGCTGATGAAAGCTCTCCCTTCCCTTGAATCTGATTTTCCCCCAAATAACCTTTGAATATTTAGAGATCCCGCTTTAAAAAAGCCAAAACCAAAAATGCAAAGGTCCACAGCATTTTGTGACTTGGAGAATTCAAGTCATGTACCTTCATCTTTTTTAATGTGAGACCAAATAACATTTGTCAAATGAAGGAAGGAGGCAGCAAAGTTGTCTGTGCAAACAGAATTCAAGACAAAACAATTACATGTGCATGCATTTTTGTTTGGGAAAGCTTTGGGGTTGGAAAGAATATTGAGTTAGCTTTTTTGCAAAATTTACAGTAGAAAAGGAGATGGTTAATGTGATATAGGGCCATATATTATTGTGCTATACTGATATCAGGTTCATCCTTCATGTTGTTCTATTTGCTACTACAATTTCCCTAGGTATAGGGGAAAACTATTTTGTATAAATACATTATTTGTGAAACTATCATCCAGGAAGGTAGAAAGTGAGATGCATGTTATTTGAGAAGTTGCTTTTGTTGCTGAAATCACTTGTCTATCCTCTTACAGAGGCATGAAAATGGCCAACAAATCATGATCAAAATATTTGAACTATGTCATTTACATAGTTTTACTTTTTAATTTTCTCTCATAAAATAAAGCTCCTTTTTATCAAAATAAATTTTGGAACTCTTTGCTTGTGCTAAAAATTCTGAAACAACTACTTTGTTTTTTATGTAAACCTCTGAAATTGAATAAAAGTCTTTTAATTATTAAACTTCAGTTGTGTTTCTTCCTTGGCTCTTATTGTAAATCATATATAATGTCCCCTTATTGTCATTAAATCAGAGATGGGAAATTCTCTTGAGATGGTTGGGAAAGATTAAATTCACTGTCTTGTATTAGAACTAACTTATTGCAATGACCTGTCACATATGACTTTGAAAAAATAATTTTGAATGACAAGTCTGTTATGCTGTACTTAGGTTTTCAAGAATAAAATGATAAATTAAAAAAAATATTGTAAATCCAATGTAACACCTGGAATTACCTTCCTAATCTAACTTTCAGTACAAACATATTAAAAGTTGTTTTACTTTCTTCTCCCTTTTCCTGTATTCACAGTAATTTCCAGCTGTTCCATACTTCCTTATCTCCTACATCAACGCTAATCTGAAACTGTTTTTGCATTACAGGTAAAGAGGTAAGAACTAGGTAAAGTGCCACCCCCCAAATTAGGGAAGAAAAAAGCAGTTGAAAACCAATGCAGGTCTGAATACCTGAACAGTCATTCCTATTTACTCTTCAGAGCACATCTGAAGTGGATTAAGAGGTATAGGTTTGGTATTTCAGAAATCCAAAGGGTTCACAGGTAAATTGTCATTCTTGTGCATCATATTCCTCTGCTATTCAGTCTAAATAGCATGACTCACTCAGCCCGAAATCCACAGTGATCTTCATTTTATCACTGCTTATTTACTTCCTCTCCAAAGTAAAAGGCACTGCAAATGTTCAGTTATGACTTGCTTCCAGTGCAACTGATCTTTAGAAACATCCTTTTAAGGAGCAGACCCTCTGGAGACAGAGGTGTGAAGGTTTAGAAAGAAGAATGTTAAGGACTGAAATACATAATCTGCTTCACTTATTTTCTAAAATTCTTTATTTGCTATGTTTTCCAAATGTTGAGACATGAATTATCTAACCCAGAAACATATAGAAAATGCAAGAGAAATGTAAACGATGTCAGCCATGACAAGTGAGAAATGTAAAAGCTTGAAGTACTACACCCCAAGTTTTTCTAGATTTCCACAGGAAAATCTTCTTTCCCCTGAGCTGGTGCAGTGGATATCTGATTCATCATCAGGTCATAGTGCATTTGCTAACCCTGCCCCTTTCTGCACTCATACTTATTTATTCATTAGAATAATTTACATCAGAGACATACAAAAGACAAGAAGTCTCATAAAACTGAAAGCTCAGTCTGTGCATTCAAGTTACTTGTCTGAGATGAGGATATTTAATCTTCCTTACTCAAATTTTCACAGATTCTGCATTGCAAACACACCCACACAGACACATAGACACACATTCTTGCACCTGCAGGTGAATAATGTCTCTGAACTATCAGTTCCAGATACCACAAATCATTCAGAAGTTTCCCAGTAACCATCCACAAATAATTAATAATTTTGGTAAAAGAAGTCACTGTGGTTTTAAACAATTTAAATATACCTTTTTAAGTACAAAACTGTTTTTTGGGGTCCATTCATCAGTGAAACATACCCTGAAACACTGAAGACTTACCCCACGGGCAACAGCAGGGAACCAACTCAATAAGCTGAGAACCACAGACAATATCCACAAAAGGATCGTTTTTCATTTCTACAATAAGCTCATTTTTCCAGAACCTGTGCCTCACCATGCCCCTAGAAAAACCTTGTCAGTATGGTTAATAAAGATTAATTCTATACAGATTTCAATTCTCCAAATGACATTTTCTTAGAGAAAAGGAATGATGACTAAGGAACGGGGATATATTTGATTTAAAATATAAGAATAATTTGTTGTCCTAACACTGTTTTTATGATGATGGCAGTGAATTAATCCATCCTTTTGACAGTCATTTCACAGTAAGAATGAGAAAGCTTACCATTTTCATTACAGGCCTACCCTATTCTTAACCTCCCTGTGCATTTCCATGACAATGACTGTGAGCATTATAACACTATTGTATATAATGACTTTCTCTCTGTGATGTTACTCCCAAACTGGGTGTGAAATATGTGACAGGACAGATTTCAAATGGCAAAACTCTCAACAGTGAAGCAGAGTAGTCTACAGAACTAATAATTGACAGAATTGACAGCATGCTGCCACCCTACAGAAGCCTGGAATTAAAGAGCACTGACTTCATTTACAACTGAGGGGATTTGTGTGAAAATTACTTGCCAAATTAAAGGCATGTAAAATGAGACCTTGATGAGGTGTGTACAATTAAATGCAACATTAGTAAAAGAAATATTTTTCTAAAATGTCTGGTTTTCATGTTAAATGAACACTACTGAATTTTGCTAATTACTAATATTATGATGACAGCCTCATCCAGGTTTCCCCCTCCTTTTTTTTTTTTTTTTTTTTTTTTTTTTTTTTTTTTTTTTTTTTTTTGAGTTAGAAGTATAGGCCTGAGCTAATATAATTGATCTTTTCTTAAAATCAGGTCATCAGAATAATCACACCAAATGGAAAATAAAGTATAGTTGCTTTTAAGTTCCACAAAGCTTTTGCAAAGATAAGCTTAGTAATGTTGTGAAGTACTCACAGTAGAAAATTATGAGCACCAGAGGGAATCATTTGAGGAAAATGGGAGAAAAATTGGTAAGTACAGGGGGAGAAATGTCCTCAAACAAGTCATGCAGTCACATTTTGACCACAAAGGATTGAAAGAAATTCTATTCATTGATCTCTGTAAATGTGGCATTAATAGAGTGGTCAGAGGATGAAAGGAAATATATAATAGTATCATAAGAACATAAAATTGAAACGGACCATGCTTCAGCGCATTGAATCCAGGCTTCTGTTCTGGCATGCAATCATGTCTATAAATGCTTTCATAAAGACAAATCTGCTGTACTTTGAAACCCCTTCAGCTTTTGTTTCCTCTCTTCTCATTAGCAGCCTCTTCAGAATCTGACTTACTCTTGTTTTCATTCTAAATTAGCTAAATGTTAATTCTAAATTAACTCATGGTCACCAAAACCTTATTTTTTCAAGTAAAATTACAATCAACTTATATAGCTTTCATTTTTCATTGTGATTTTTTCTGAGGTTTATTTAGAGAATATTATGTGCCCTCCTCTATTATTTGTGGAAATAATTAAACAAACACATTTTTTCCTCCATTACTATCCCAGCCATAACATTCAATTCTTCCTGTAGTGCTTCACATATAAGTCCATTATTCTTGGCCAAAAGTAACCAGAATAATGAATACGTTACCATTATTTTTCACAATGGCTTCAGTACCCTTTATAGGTTTCTTGTATATCAGCTTTTGTAGCTTAGCATCATATTCACCTTCTTTAAGGCATGACATAGATCTGGTAACCAGATCACTCTTTTCCTCTGTCAATTACAATAAATCACTTGTATAACACAATAGTATAGTATAACAGAGATTCATTACATTGTTCTATATTCCCAAGGTTTACTTTTTTGATTTCTATATCCAAACCATATTCATAATATCTAGCTTTTACTAGACAATGTTTTGATTCTCCTGCATATCTTTGCATCAATAATATTTTTTCAAATTTTTTTCTATTCCAAAATAATTTATGAAAATATTAATTGGTGTAAAGTGGTCTGAAGGCATATGTCCTCATCCCCTTACCCATTTTAAAAGCTTCTCTTTCAATGCAAACTACCTCCATTTAAAAAGGTTCTTTCTCAGTTTATATTTCCTTCACATATCTCAGTAAGTTTTGGCATTATGAAATAATTTTATTTCAGTATTTTACTAAGTTTGACACAACAGAATACTCTTTCAGCCTTTGTGTTAACAGTCTCTTAAATACAGTTATTCCACTTCCTATTTTTAGTTCAGATGATTCTGTTCAAATTTCGAACACCTCACTACCAGATATCTGTGATTTCCGAAGCTACTGGTTTCCTCCCATGTCTTTCTAGAAAATAATTTTCAGAATTCCCAATTTCAAGGCAAACTAAAATGAAAGGGTTTTTTCCATGATCTCTTCTCCATTAACAATCTTTCATTACCGCTCATATTCTATTTATTTCTCTGATGTCATTAAGGAAATTAAGACTCATGTAGATTATCTAATAAAAAAATTCTATCATAATGCAGCAAGACAGTCTTCAGCGAGAGTAAAACTTCCTCTATAATATATCATGGGTTAAGGCCATATAGAGAGTTTTGTGTTATTTAATGCAAAGTTAAATGCAACCTCTACAGAAAACGTGATGAATCAGACTTCAGCTGGCCAGGCTTCAGTTCAGTTGCATTAGTCTGAACTTTATGTCTGAAGCTCACTCTATATATCAGAACATAAATTCAGGGCTTGTTCTCACAGACTTCTGAGGAACTCTAAGTAACACACCTTGTGTCTCCTCGTATAAAAAAAGTCACAGAGGATTTCTTTTTGGAGGAGACATCTTCCAGCCAACACTCAGAGTGGAATGAATACCCTGTGGTGCTTAGATGTATTTGCATTATTCCTTAAAGCAGAAATGAATATAATTCTGAAATAGCCTGGAAAAATTTAGGGTTCTGGAAATTGATGCAACAGGATCAACTACACTCTGTGTTTTGCTGAGCTCAGAAGAAAATGTATTTTGTTATATTTTAGTATCTTCATCCTAGATACTTTTATTTATCTTTTGATAATAAACACAGTATACACAGGCAACTGACAAGTTCACTGTAAATACATGTATATCTATAAATCCAAGAGCTGTCTTCCTTTAAAAGAGGAGGTGCCATCTAAGGAGATAAATTATTTACTTCTTTTCAGTGCCACGTTTCAGGGGATGGATAAAAACCAACAAAAGCCAAAAGAAAACAAGCACCTTACCTTTCCTACATACTGAGGATCTGGTCCCATGTGTTCTTCTAAAACAAAGAACTGATTCCACACCCATCCACGCTTTGGACGATGATGCACTTCTGTTTCGCCTTCTATGTGTTTGGTTTGGTTTCTGGTCACCTTGATGGAGCCATGGTGAGCAGCTCCATAACACCTCTGCACAAAACAGAGACAAACTAGGACTGGGCAGATACAAGATGTACTTGTAATTCTCATTGTAGGATAAGATTCCTGTTCAAAGTTTTCTTTCTCTTGTCCTTTTCAGCTGTAATCCTTCAATAAGTTCCCGAGAGAGAAGGTGAAGTCTGCTTCAGAAATACAGTCCAAATTGGGTTTTTCTGCTTGTCCATGGTTTAGCTGCCCATTGGGGAAAGCTCAAATTATATTTACATCATGAAAAGCTGACTGGGAAAATTGATATTTCTTCTGAGGTCTTCACAATAGAGTTCCACAGCCGACCATTGTCTATCTAATATGAAAAGGAAAGAAAGACACTTACTCATCACTAAACCCAGCAATTTTTATATTTCTGACCTTAGATTACACTCAAAGTTGTACTAAGCAGTCAGACAAAGATTGTAATTGGAACTAAAATTTCTCTTCAATCCTTTCTGCAAATGCATTTCCTGATTGTTTATGCTAAAATACCATAAGACAGAATCATGGTTCCCACAATGTTGTGAAAAGACACATCATTAAAACCTGGATGATTCAGAACAGTTCCTTTGACTTTTACCTACAAATCATTGACCTGGTCTGGCAATAGAACAAAATCACTGCTACAGTGTCATTAAATAGCGATCACTAAATCATTTTACATGAGTGTTTGAAGTTCTAAACACCACACAGATATCCAGCTTGATGAAAAATACCTAGTCTATAAGGTTTTTGAGGGAATGCCACCAAAATGAGCTTTGAAAATTCTAGGTCAATAGTGGAGCATACTGACAGGAAGCTTCAGTAAAGCTTTGTAACTTTACACCTTGTACTTAATATAAATTTCAACCAATATAATATATGACATCATAAAATTATGTCATACTGACAGAAAGTTCATGTTGTTTTGATATCAATATTTTCATATATTGATAATATTTTCTCAACCTCAAAAAGGAAAATGAAACCTCCTATACTACAATAGTAAAATGTGAATATATGCGGAAGTTGATGTAGTGGTTAAAGCCAAGTACCTTGAAATTTAAATATTTCTTCAGCCTTAGAGAAACAGAAACATTAAGGTAACCATTTGTTCAGTTATGATGTCAATAATTATCTCCATATCAGTCAGTCCATCAGGAGTCTGAAAACATGCAACTGAAACTACAAAAATTGGAATCTTCAGATATTAGTTTTCTTTGAGTATCACAAAGCTACATAAACAGGAACATATGCTACATAAACAGAAAAAAATTAAACTAATTTTGTTTCTAGGTTTCATAGGAACCCAAAAGAATAAATTCAAAATCCCTAAAGAAGAAACAAACAAGAATTTAGAAATCAGACAGAAAAATACTGCAGTGGAAGAAAATTTATTAGCTGTCTTTTGGCTGCAGTTTTTTTGAATTTATGTTTCTCTCAAGTCCGTAATAATAATGGAAGCCAAAACCTCTTAGCTGAGAACAATTCCTCATCAGAACAATGGAAGAATACTTCAAGACTACTGCACATTAGAAATAGACAGAAAAGACGCATTTTCCGTTGCTAGTACTCAGTTGAGAACAGCGGTTTTTGCTGAAGTAGAGAAAGAACTTCAGTCTCTTGTGGTTGTGCAGGAGCTCAAAAAGAAACTCTGTATGGCAGTTTCAACTGAATAAATAAATTTTTAGACATTTAGCATTATCCTACTTCTTGTTTCCATAGCACTGCATTTTTCCCTCAATCCCTATGAAGTCCAAGACACCATTCCCTTAAAATCCTGACATTCCATCTCAGAAAACATTTATACAATATGAAGAATTATTATAAGTTCAAGTGTAATTTAATAAGGTTTTTTTTTTACAGTTAAATGTTGCATGATGTCTAAGTTAAATGTGGGACACAATCCAGCCTTTCTGGGTCTCACATTCGTTTCTGAGTATATAATGCTTCTTCCTTAGTTTCCTTGCCTTTCTGCATTCTTGGCTGATTCTTGCCAGAAATAATTTTTTACCTTAAGGCATGCATATAGATTTTTATATGTACAGATGAGGTATTTAAATAAATTATTCATTGTTATACATTAGATGTACATTAAAATTAAGTGGTATCTCAAAAATATTAATTCTTTAGTTATATCCATTCAGGCGTTATTCTTCTTCCCTTTGTTTCCATCCTGAGAAATGCCTGGGAGTGATTCATGAGACCACAAGCAGTAGGTAATAGCTTAAAAATGGTATGCAAAATGTGTTGAGATTTTTCAGAATGGCAGATTTAAAATGTATTTTAGATTATTATTATACTAACTGTGGGAATAGTTGTGATGGAAATTTTTTCCATCATAAAAATGTGTATATGAGTGCAGAAGCTACAAACAAATCAAGATTTACTAAATAGAACTTTGTTTCTCTTCCTTCTCAGGAGTCATCTATAGAAAAAAAAAACAAAAAACCAACCAAACCAAAACAACCAAGATGGGGCCTGCAAACCGTTATCGCACAGTCATATATGTGACAGAACAAATATTAGTATTACATGTACATATAGATAGATAGATATAGATACAGATAGATATAGATGATATAGATAGATATAGCTATAAATATAGATATAGATAGAGATTTATGTATGCATATGTGTATAATATATATTAATATTATACATAAATATTTATATTTATATAAATAATATAAATTTAAGTATAAAATTCAAATATATTGGAAAAATAAGATAAAAAAGCACAGCAAAATATGAAGGGCTTTTTCATCTTAAAAAAGGTCGGTTCATCTTAGCATTAACTGGGAGGCAATATAATTTTATTTGGGAAAACCGTTATTTTATTAAATTCAATTAAGAGATTTAATTTCAATCACCTGAACCCCAAATTAAAGTTTTAAAATTCTTTATTCTGAGCAAATATACTTATTAACAATAATAATAATAATAACAACAGCAACGACAGCAGCAGGAAAAAATATTACAATTATATCTACTTCCTGTTATAGTCATACTTAGGAGTTCATGCCTTCAACAGTTCCTGAATTGTACATGAAGCTTAATTAATCATTTCCACTAAGACAAATTTAACAATTACGAGAGGAGGGGTTTTAAGTTAAGATTTTTTGAAGTGTTATATCTCCAGAAAACATCCTTAAAGTCAAAGACAAATTAAAAGGTCCTTATTCAGCAGCCTCCTACTAAAGGTCTAGAATAAGCGTTCAATAAAAGCTTGACACCCACCCCAAAAGAAACCTCAAATCTACCTTGAAGACAGCAGAGTGTGTCTACAGGGGAAAGTTCAGATGGAAACAACACACATCACTAACACAGAAGAGACAGTGAAAGAAAGACTAGACAAGCAAACTGTGAACAGTGGGAAAAAAAAAAAAAAAGAAATGAACTTTCTGAAATCCCTTGAAGTGAAGCTAGTGCACTGAGATGCTGCCTTCTCAGTCCTCTTTTCTGCAGCTTCAGACTAAGTGTCCTGATTTATGGCTTTTGTTATAAAGATGCATGCAACTGAAGAGTAGATTTGTGTTACAGTCATCTCCTGGGAGCCCTCATGAAAATGAGTTGTGTAGCTCAAGAGACTGTCAGAGTGAGTTAAAATTAAAATAAATAATTAAATAAGATGAGGTGGGAAAGTTCTACTAGCATTGCTGGAAATCATTACAGCACAGTAGTTACTGCTTAGTGTAAGACATTATAATGAATTCCCAGGAAACTAATAGGAGCATAGCTATGCAAAATATGTATGCTTCACCACCATGAGGAAATGCATCCTTTGAATGGGTACTTGCCTTGAATCCCAGTGTCCCATCTTTCATCAAATTGACCCACATTTGAATTCTTCTGAATGATCGCGTTTTGCAAATGAATATTTAGTATAGTTTATCTTATCTTTTATACTTCCCTTTTAAGTTCCATGGTTACAGAGTCACAATTGGCTATGAAGTTTGGCATAAATTACTTTGCTCATATGCTTTGATTTCTCTCTCTGCCCTCTGCCCCGTAAATCTCCTCCTATCAAAAAAAAAAAAAAATTGTCTGAACAGTTTCAAATCAGTGTCATTGTTTATATATAAATAATCGCTCAGAAGAATCTTACTTCCTGCATTGCCTGTGTTTATTGCTTATTGCCAATATTATGTCCTTCAGCACAGTAGAAACAATGGTGTATTGACCTGGAGACCAAAGGGAGAATAATGTACTAGTATCAGAAAAGAAAACTGTATCTGATTTTTTATTATATCCTTTGAATAAGATTTTGATAGATTGGCAAGAGAATATACAACATTCCTGAAGACCTCAGGTAGCTGGTAGGAAAAAAAGGGAACATTTCTAGGTAGATGAAGGAAAGTTGTTTATCTATAGTTAATCTGCATTCTCTATTCCCAAGACTGGTAGAGCTGAGTCATGGGAAGTTATATGATAAACTCAAGCACCAAGTTTATCTCAGCCTAGGTAATAGAGACACAATATGTAATTGTCTGTCTTCTGCACATGCTAGTTAATCTGACAGAAGTAGTGACAAAACTGTTTTGGAATGCATTTAAAACTGTATTACATGTTGTTGTCATGTCTCTTTGTTAGTTTTAGTCGTAGCTATGTTTATGAGACTGAAAACCAAGAAACCTCTAATTAAGAAAATGCTCTTGAAACAATTTAACCGTAATTCCAATAAGCAAAAAATATTTTGACTATGGTTCTATATTGACAGACCTTCTAAAAATGGGAAACTAGACTCTTGTTTTTATTTCAATAGCATAAGTAAATTTCCATTAATTTGTAAGATAATTTCATGCGATACCAAACCCCTAAATTATTGCTAAATTTATTTGTAGGTATATTACTATTCTGAAACATAGTCTTTTTCACTCTGGAACTTGATAATTTTCCTAAAGAAATTGAGAGAAAAGAGCATTGAATGCCCCTCCCCTCATCTATTTAAGCCAGCAATTTTAGCTGATGGCTGTACAGTATCAAGGGGTGTTGTTTCCTGTACCAGTCTTTCACATTTACACACAGTATCTTGGTAAATAGCATACCTACTCACAAAACCCAAAAAGTGTTTATACTAATCTAGTACCAACTATTAATTTGCCTATGAAATTATTCTACATAAACTCCCCTTTACAAAATAAATAGAAACAACAAGAAAAAAAATTAAAGGCGCCTCCATGAAAAATATTCTTTTTTCATATATGGCGACAAAAATTCTCTTGTGGGAAGAAAAGGGTGGATAGGGAATCAAAAAAACAACAAACAATCAGACATAATTAAAAAATAAATAGCATGAGAAGAAATAGGAAAAGATACAAAAGAGATACTGAGAAATCACTGGAAAACAAATCAAAACAGAGAAGCAGATTGGAAAGTTCAAGTGGAAACACCTGAAGCTGTTAGAGAAGATGTAAAAAATCCAGAAATACAATGTCTATGAAATGTAAGAAATATATTTAATACCATTCAAGAGAAAGACAGCTGAATAAAAAAAAAAAAAAAATAATTTGGTACAAAACTCATGGAACAAAATTCCACAAAGAATATAGACCTCTGGAAATTGGTCTGCTGAAATTGGCAAGGGAAGTACAAAGCTGGTATATTTTTCCTTATAATTTTTATATTCCATTACCCAAAAAGCTCTTTTAACTTCCACATTTTCACATATAATTCACAGATCAAGCCAACTGCAAACACACTTGATTAAAAAAGAAATTAAAAACATATACCATATAAAGAAATAAAACAGTATAAGGGGAACTGTAGAGGCTTAATAATTACAGGTTGTTGTGCAGTATGTGCAAAATGCTGGGATATTCTTAGAGTCAATTTACAATCAGAGAAATATATTATACAAATTAATTACTTAGATGAGTACATCACTCTTGCTGTCACTACCCAAATGAAAATCAAGAAAAGGAAAAGAAATGCCCTCCTTTTTTGTTGTTTTTTTCTCCTCCTTTATCTCCTATCTACCAACAGGGAAAGGATAGGATACCAAAATCTCAGGAAGAAACAAATACCAGCAGCCATATCCCAGAATACTATTAAAGAAAAAGCAATTACGTATTTTTGGGAATTCTAAAGCAGCAAAAACAAAACAACAGAGAAATCTTTCATATGGGTAAGCAAGCTAGCCTGCCCTCTGAAAAGGAGCTTACATAACAGAAAGACAATTTGGCATTACACATGTAGGTTTTACATGCCCCAATACTGTAGTTAGATACCAAAGAGTAGTTACTGCAAAGGTAAAAATAAGTCTCTCTCCTCACTGGATATTTCAAATGTAACAGTGGCATTTAGCTGCAAAGTTAGCATTAAGTCATTTAAAATTATTTCAGATAGCAAAGTGTGATGGATTTTTCAACACCATCATGACTGACATACATACATCAAATAAGCCGTACTTATGAGACTCCACCATTCCTCCTACTGGCTTGGAGCTCCACAGAGAAAATGTCAGAAGCCTCCATTAATTCTACAGCTTGTAGCACCTAGGATTTCTTCTGAAAATGTTCACAATCCAGGCTATTTTTTAAAGTCTAAAGCTTTTTCATTTTGTCTTTTGAATTTTTCTTCCATTCGAGGCAGACACTATTTCCAAATATTCCTTTTACATTCAGTTATATATTTCATAAGGTTTATTGATACATTATTTTAAGTCAATATTTCTTGTTTTAGTGACTCAGTTCCAGTAGCTTTGAAGTATCAGTTTCTGATACATTACTATTCTGTAAAGATCACTGAAAGTAAAGCTTAGTCATCTTTCTGGATTACCAACTGCTGAATAAATAATTAGCTTTTAATTATTTCAATAGTTTTCAGAGACATAATTGAAAGTTAGTGGGTTTGTTCATATTTTCATTATATATTTGGTTTTAGACAGTTTGTGCCTAAACCTTTAATGCAGCAGAAGTATAGGCTCTTCTTTATTTCTAGCACATGTTAGCCAAATCTTTTCCTTTGTAGAAATATTATATTAATAATATCCTGAGACTGAAAAATTAAGAATATAAGACTGGAGATGACTTTCCATTCAGCATTAACACCCTGAGTTTTCTAGGGATTTTTTTTTTTTTTGTTCTCTTTAAATTCTATTTTGTCAAGATGAAATAGAAGATTTCAAAACTTTCCTTTAAAATCCTATCTGCAGCTCTAGCAATCAATCAGTTTTGGTTTGATTCAAGTCCTAGATAAAAGTTAATTGGCTTTTTCTTTGTCTCCAGTACAAGGAATAATTACACTATTCAGAGTCTAGACTGCCTGTTAACTTAGTAATCATTAAAAACTTACCTGGTTGGCTGGAACAGGTTGCATCAGTTAAAGTTGGCATCACAAAAGAAAATAGACATCAGAAATAAGAACTTTTGCTACCTCATTGCTGTCTACAACTTCCTCACAAGGGGAAGCAGAGTGGCAGACACTGATCTCTTCTCTGTGACGACCAGTGACCCTAGATGGGTCATGTACTTGGGTCAAGGGGGGTTTAGGTTGGATGTTAGGAAAAGAATCTTCACCTAAGGGGTGGTTGGGCACTGGAACAACCTCCCCAGAGAAGTGGTCACAGCATCAAGCCAGTCAGAGTTCCAAAAATACTTGAGCAATTCTCTTAGGCACATGGTCTGACACTTGGTAATGTCCTGTGCAGGGTAAGGAGTTGAAGTTTGATGATCTTTGTGGGTCCCTTCAAATTCAAAATACTCAGTGATTCTACAATTATTAGTAGGAGTCACATTCCTTACAGAAGGAGCTTAAACTGCTATTCAACAGATTTTGTTATGAAGAGAGTTGTAAGGACAGCCTGTCAACACCTGCAATTAAAAGAGTGCCAAAATGCTGAACCAGTGCAAGCAGTTCTGGCCAAACACCTTCCCACCTGGATTAAAGGAGATTATTCATGTATTTTATCTAGATGGGCTTCACTGCGAAAAAACCCCGCTGGAATCCTACCTAACTGTACCATGAGGAAGAACAAAGTGTGAAAAGCCAAAAGAGGCTTAGAAGACAAATAGTCACAAAAAAACCCCAAACAAACACTCAAAAGGTTTTAATGTTGTTTATGACAAAAGGAACTCCTGAATATTTACTGGGCTAGCATCTGATTTATCATTGCTTTTCTTGAGAAATAAAATAGACTGTCAAGACTGTTGTGTACCAAGGTCTTAAAATAGCAGATTTAATAGGAGTTCAAGGAAGTTGTGAAAATCAATGTGAACTCATGAACAAGGTAGTTTCTTCTGGGACAGTGCATGGCTTATCACTAAGTACAAGCTTTAATGGATTTCTTAATGGATAGCAACAACTGAAGCACCACTCACAAAAAATGAAAACCAGCCACATTACACTGGGTAATTAATCCAGCGCCTTATATGTCTAAGGAAATTCATACTAAATGGTCCAAATAAAGGATTCTAGGCACACTGACTCCCAATATGATATAAAAATTTAAAAACAAAAACAAAAAAACAACCAAAAAAAAAAAACAACCAAACAAAAAAAAAAAAACCCAAACAAAAAAACCCCCAAAAACAAACCTCTCTATTTTAAAAAAATGTTATTCAAAGAAGAATTTTTTTTTTTTAATTATCAACAATAAAATTTAAAACAAAATTGCAGGGGGGTGCCCAGTCTTTTTTCAATAGAGAAATATTCAATTTTTGTATTCAATTTTTATATACAAACTATCAATGCTCCATAAGAAAACCCTATCAGCCCTTGAAATTCACATTAGGAGAGGGATTATCATTGCCAGACTACAAACTGATGGGTCACATAAGATCATCTGATATATTCTGAAAATATTCCAGGACCACTATGCAATCAAAGTTTTACTGTCGTAGCAGATTTTTTAAAAGTTGATCTAATTGATGCTTTGGTTAGATGATGTGCAAGATTAGCTGTGTTCTGCTGTGCTGGCTTTTACACTAAATGCGAGCGGTTTACCGTAGAGATGAATTAAGACTCCTTGATTTTTGAAAAAAACACTGAAGATAGTTATTAGAAAACATTCTTGTATTCATAAAAAGGTACAGGAAATTAGTAAATACTGCAAACCAATGGATTTGTACCCTGTTGACCAAAGACAATTTATGAAAGAGAGCTAAATGAGTTATGAGAGTTAAATGAGTTATGAAAAAGGTCTTTCTTGAACAAAAAGGGATCTGAAAAGTTTGCAAACAAGACTGAAAGTTCTTAATCTGCAAACAGCACTGCACGTACACAGGCAATTAATGCTACAGTGAACAGATAATCTAAACATGACATTAAAACAAGATTAAAGGATTCAGTCCCATCCTCAGTTGGCATACAAAACTATTTCGCCTACAATAAGCAGGGATATGGAAACTACAGGATAAGAGAAATGAAATGACCAAAACCAATGACTGAAGAAATATTTTTTGCAATTATACCCATATGATTTGCACAGAGAGTGACTGTCAGAAGCACAAAACAGTAACAACACAATTAGTCAGATGAAATCTAGCCACTGTTTCTGTAAATATAATTGTACACACAGTCATGCTAGCCATTACCTGCTGTGAAAGGAGCAGCTGTGAAACACAGAGAGATTATTCATTAATCTGACTCACATCTCTCTTTTTTCCTTAACCAGAGAGCAACCCATCTACATTTATATCTGAGGTCCATGTAGCTAGTCAAGGGTAATACAGGTATGCAAGGCAGTGCGAAGGTCTTTTTATATTCCTAAAGCAGCAGAGGCTTTATTTCTGTGCTATTTCTCTTCCCAAGGAACTTGCTAGCAGAATAAAGACCTCACTGTTTCTTGAGTCATTTTTTCCATATATTAAGGTCAGGTCACCCAATCAGGGAACAGGGCAAATGTGTGAGACACTGATGAGCAATTACTTAGTTTAAATAGAAAGAACTTGCAATAAACCACTTGTGTATAATCCACATGTACTGTTTGTCCTAAGAAATTATTTCTCAAAAATGGACAGCGAGAGCCTTACTACTATCCTACTACTCCTCTGAGCAGTATGGTAGATCCCATTGACTAGAAAAAAATAAAGAAATGGAAGAGAGATCTAATGCAGATGTTTGAGGCTTCAGAAGCAGTTAAAGACATTAACCTCTTGTTCTTTGCTAGCAGTTCAGCACAGCACTTTAAACTCCTTAAAATCATGTATGCTATTAATAATATTATTGTCACAGAAATCTTAATAATACATAATATACAGTATTTATATATATTTTTCAGTTTCTAGGCTGCATACAACTGTTTTACTGAAGAGAAATTTGTTGCCCAGATTAGGCTAACTGAATAGTTGTTCAAAAAACACCAAATATGGCAAAACAGGCAACTGAGAAGTTAGAGCCATGAGGAATGGCTCAATTTCACAGAGACCTGTGAGAGAGGCAGCTGAATTCCACAGATCATTCCAGAAGCATATGGGGGCTCTTTTGGAGAGTCAAGTCTTGCAAAGTCCCCACTGCTCAAATGGCTGGCTGAGTACTACTCTTTGAAGCTGAAACTACCTCGGTAATGCTACCAGAAATACTGAGTTACAGTGTACTTGTAGAAAAACTAAGACAAATAAGGGAAAGGCAATTATGGGCCATGATTGTCACATCACTCTTTAATTCAGATGTCCCTAAGTCTGTGATTGCTCCTGGGACATTTCTTTAGACAAACATACAAGAATCACTGTTAACCACACAACCTCACTTCTCAGATGTCTCCACATAAATATGCATATTATATGTGTGTACTTATGTGAACAAAATTTCTACAGGCTCACATATTTCAGTAATTGCACTGGTCTGTTTAAATTTCTAAGTAAATCTTCCCTGAATAATTAATTGTTGTCCAGGTATCCATTTCCAGTACTCAAAGTTATGGACAGAAAAAACAAACAAACAAACAAACAAAACCAAACAAACTCCACAATCAAACCCCCCAATAATTAAAAACTCTTTATAGGCACTATCAACAAATTTCAGTTCAACAACTGAAATCAAACTTCCTTAATCTTAAAAATCTGAATTTGAGGAAGAACTTCTTTACTGTGTGGGTGACCGAGCACTGGAACGGATTGCTGTGGAGTCTGTGAACTCTCCCTTCCTGGAGATATTCAAGAACACCATCTGACACTATCTTGTGCCATGTGCTCTAGGATGACCCTGCTTGAGCTGGGAGACTGGACCAGATGACCCACTGTGGTTCCTTCCAACCTGGCCCAGTCTGTGATTCTGTAATCTTGCATTTTTTTCTATCAGGAAGTGAAAAACTCTCTTGTATGCATGCTGATTCGCATTGTAAACATATATGCATGTTTTTTTTCTTTCTTTGACGGGAGTGGAATCCATAAACAGGACAGGTGGAATGTTTCTCCTGTCTTAAGAAACCATACATAGTTACACAACATGGTATTTGTAAAACAGGTAAAAGTAAGTATAAAAATAACAGTGCACTTGTTAAATAACAATGTTCAGTTATCAGTGGAAGTCAATATTGACATGAGGAAGATGTGATATTTTCTTGTGTTTGTCTGACTTTTGATACCTTGATTTTTCTAACATCTATGCATATTATCACCCCTTTTTTCTCAGGATGGCAAAAGGACATCAAAACAACAACAAAAAAATTCAACTCTTTCAATTTTGGTCGATGTAACAGTGTCTTTGAATGCATTTCATTATATTAATTAACTAATGTTCATATATTAAAGTAATTTTTAAGAAATTAGTTTCATGCTAATACTAAATTAACAAAGTTCATACTCACTCATATTTTTAAAGCAGAAAGACTTATTTCCATACTTCTGTTTCAGGTTGTTCTTTACTGCTTTTCCTAAGCTTCTTTTCTGAGGCAGAGAGCCTGTTCTTCATTCCAGCCAAGGTAGGCTTTTATTACTTTTATGTAACTCCTCCATTTGTTTCTTTTTTTTTTTTTTAAATTTTTTTTCTAGATATTAATCACTTCAGATCTTCCTTGAAAAGTTCTCTGTTATTCTAGAGTAGTGATTTTTATTTTAAACCAAATTCAGACCTTACTAATAGTCTTAAGATTAATCTGAGTTTCACACAGTGGACAATTTTCACAAACCACAATTTGTTTTAAGATTTGAATAACAAACTGTGTTAAATGTACTAATCTTGCTGAATTGTATGCAGGATTAAAAGATTGTATGTATATGCAACTTTATTTCATGCTAATGAAAATTTTTGCTTTCATTCTTCTCCTGACACCTTCACAGGAGCATATAAACAGGTAAATAAACAGAGATTTAATGTTCAAGCCATAGCACCAGCAAATCCTCAGAAACAGAAGGGGAAGGGAAATTTAGGTTAATCAGTAGGATCATGTCTTAGGTTCTGATAGAGGAAACAAAAAAAGACCTACTTAACTTTAGTCCTATTAAAGAAAAGCTCATTCATATTAATTGGCTTGTCTGACTAAAACTTAGCTTAAAACGGAACATTTTGAATATAATGTAATTGGTGTTTTAATGGTGCTAGAAGTGCAGCTCCTAGACACAGATAATACTATATGTATAAATTCACCAGGGGAACTAAAGATTGCAGAATTCAAGTTTCAAATTATGTCTTCCATTACCACAATAATAGTCTTATGACAAGTAAAACCTTGTAAGATCATTTTGATATTGTTCATAAATAAAAGGCATGCTATGTTGTAAGAGACTTCTAATGTGCGTTGAGGATTTTCAAGAAATCGTTCACCGTGTGCTTAATAGAAAAAAAGATGGATTCTTTGCATCCAGAGAGAGAGCCTCAAACTGTAACTTATGTGTTTTCTGGAGTTAGATTTTTTTCTGCAAGTGAGCAGGATGAGGGTTTAGTGATTTGGACTATCACTAAAAGAGCACCAGAAAGAACTGAAGGACTAGCAAAATTGCACTCTCACTTTAAGGTGGAAAGCATTTCACAGCTAGGATCCATATTTGAGCAAGGACTTGTATCTCATTCTCATTTTGAGCCTTATTTGATAGTTCTTACGCTGCATTCAGAATACTCTATTGAAGCAAGTCATGAAAATGGTAAACTAAAAGGTACCTAAATAAACATGAAAACTATCTTTGAACAAGTTGTAATAAGTTATAGCCTACTTATGAAAGTAGTTATTCAACAGAGTTGCTAGAGAGAGAATAATTTAAAGAGTGATAGAACAATGAAAACTAATTTTGAAGTGCAACAGTTGCCAGGTCTGGGGTTTTTTTGTTTGTTTTTTTTTTTGGGGGGGGGGGTTGGGTTTTTTTGTTTGTTTGTTTGTTTGTTTGTTTGTTTGTTTGTTTGTTTGTTTGTTTTTAAATGAGGCTTGGAATATTTACTACGAAAACAATCAAGACAAATAATAACTAAAATTGTGTACCTATAATGTCATCTGTAACCTGCTACTTTTGATTAGAGTAAATAAGTATTTCACTGTTAAGAGTACATGAATTTCCACATATTCTGACATAGAGCTACTGTTACCAGATAAGGGTTGGTCTGTTTGTGAGATACTAGCAAAACCCCATCAGTCTTTGAGAATAAAAAGGATACAATTAGCAACAATCTACAACAGAAAACAGATCAGTGTTAAAAGAGAAAAACAAAACAAACAAAAAAAAACCCAAAAACCAAAACAAAATAAAACAAAACCAAACAAAACAAACAAAAAAATCCCCTACCTACAGTGATTAGAAAAGCTTAAAAAGCTAATAAAAGTTCATAATCCTAATCTGATGCAAATTTAATAGCATCAAGGAAGCTTTAGACCTCTTTCTTCTTCAGAGAAATTGTTTGCACAGGAGGCTAAGGCAATTTAGCAAATAGGAAACTAAGGGGTTGCCCTTTAACCCCAGCTGAACTTAAATCCCAGGTGATGGTTGATGGAATAAGAGCTTGTATAGCAACTATGTTCCACCCCAAACCCCATCCTATATTGGAGAAACAGCAGTGAATTATTTTGCCTGTTTGTTTCCTGAGGTGAAGTCGCTTTTCAAGGAGCAGAACAAAGCTGCATTTTTTTTTTCCCATGGTTATGAAATCACCTCCTACACACTATCATCACCATCATCATCATGCAGCTTGCTGTAACTTTAAAACTTAAATATAATTTTTGTTTCTAAAACTCTGAATTTCAAGGTGCTGCTATAATTTGGTTTATAAACATCTTGAAACTAAATGAGTCTGTAAAAATACCTATGTCAGATTTAAACAACACTGACAGGTGCTAAACGCTTGTGCCTGCCCCTTGCATGAAAATGAAGGGCTTTTATATGATTATTGCAATAATGCAGATTTATGCATAAGGAAAAGAGACACATGAAAAGATACATACACAAAACAAAATATCCAGTAAAGAAAGTCACATTCAGTGCTTAATCCAAAGGTAATGAAAATACATAATACTGAAGAATTAACACAATTCTGAATTGACACTAATGCCTTATTAGAATAATAATATTTTGTAGTATTTCCCCTAAATAGAAAACAAAAAAGACAGTCATTATTTTATTATTCCAAAGAGTTAAATACTCTGTTTTTAATCTAAAGAACCTATTTGTATAAGGTATGAAATTTATAAAATAATATGTTCTAAGTTTTATAGATTGCATTAGCTTTTGTAACAATTTACCTAACACGTTATACCACATTTCATGAAAACAGATATTCTTGACCTTGGTTAATTACAGACATAGAGAGAAAATAGTAAAAAAGAGTTCAATATTATACTGAACTAAAAACATTATTCTTGGAAAACACTGGGGAAAAGACTTAAATTCATTAAACTGAAGTCTTATCTTTTACACATCTTTTCATAATCAATTTTGTTGATCAGTTTGGATTCCAAATTCTAAATTAATAAAAGGTGTATGTGTGGTTATTTTTTTAGATTTTGTATTTCAAAATTTGAATGTGTATTTTTTTTTAGAAACATACATAGACCAGCTGAATGACACAATATAGATATAATAAAAATGAAAAAGGGCAAAAATAAAAGTAAGAGGAAAAATGTAGTCAGGAAATCAAAACTCTTACAACATAATTTTTTGATGCTTACATTTCCAGTTATTCTGTCTGGCAATGTGAAATATATATCAGAGGAATTCTTTTTGTGAACAGTATCTCTCCAGTTCTGACAGCAAAGGACTGAGCTTGGTCTCTACAACAAGACCAGGCATTTGGGTTTAAGGCCAGTGCTGCCTGCATTGTTCTTAGGCACCACGTGTACACTCATACACATGTGTAAGCCAATTTTCTAAGAACTCATCCAGTGTATTTGCACTATACCAGGGATACTGCCAATTAAGTATATCTACCCCTGTAAAAAAAGGTCAAGAACAGACCAATGTGTTATCAAGAAGCAGAGTTCCACCCTGTTCATTTCAGCATGTATCCAAACAAATGCCTGAGAAATATGACCTGCTATGAGGAAACAAGAGCTTTAATGCATGAACAAGGGCATTTGGTATGTAGTTTCCTCATTTATAAGAGATTATTAAAGGATATGTATATGCAGTATATACACTGTAAGATGCCCTTAACACACCTTGGATAGAAAATCATTCAAATATGCAATCCTCATAGAATACAAAAGCAAAAATTAACTTGTTTTAGCTAATAGATAAAAACAAATGCTGAGGAATGATATGTCTCAATAGTATTTGGTCCTAAACACTACCTAGCCATAATTTCTTCTAGCAAATATCCTATTAATTTTTACCATGCCCTTCAAATCTTTTGCCTTATACACATGAATGAAAGCCAGTTTTCTTCTATCAGTGACTAAATTTTGCCAAAACCTCCAAATTATATAGCTAAACATAAAAATCTTGTGGATTGTAGTGGAGTTTTTTCCCCCTCTTTCACCCTCTGTCCTTCACTATTTTTATTATGTGGACAAAAAACAAATCAAAATAATTTTTTGTATGTAATCTGGTATATGTACAGATGTGTTATTTACATTCACTATCTTATTCTAAACACAAGTATTCTAAATACAGGAAAAAATATCTCTCTGCATTTCTAAAATTTGCTTTCTGCTGCACATCTATCTTCTCTTGATAGCAAAGAAAAAAACAAAACAACAACACTTCTTTATAACCAGTAGTTTAGAATAAAGAAGTTATAGACAGGTAGAGTTCCATCTCATCTACTACAGCTGCTTTTAGCAATCCTGTTATGAAAGTAATGCACGAGAGACCACACTTTTTTCTAATTCATTTTTTACTTCGTTTTCATGAGGGAGAAAGGAAATGGGACTCCAGGGAAGCTGACTACACATGCTAGTGGTAAGACAGAGCCTACAAGATGTGAAACATTCAATATACAAAAAATTTAATGACTGAAAGCAAACAATTTATGAGACAGTTGTACTTCTGTCTATTTTAACAGTAGACCATAAAATCCAATGCATCAAAAATTTACATGTCAAAATAGCATGAACCACCAGAATAACATCAACACACAAAAAATCCAGCTCATTTTTGTTTATCAGTATTTCTTAAATAAACACAGTAACAGCTATGTACTACTGATGTCAATATACTCCCACTCTGCACAATTACAGACCATCAGAACAACTGTTCATCACTGACTGAACACTCTCAGTAATCATGAACCTTCTCATATGCACAGAGACAGCTTCAAACAGCTAATGTTAAAGTAATCAGTCTTTATGCCTGACACAAACTCACTCACACATGTTGCAGTTATGTCCTGAAAAATAGGGAATTTCTTTAGGGAAATACAGGATAAAATATTTGACAGGCCTATAACACAAGCACTTTGTCCCATCTCTTCAACTGAATTCTTTAATATGAGAATAATTAGTGCCAAGTGCATGGAAAAACCCTTAGGTAGCAACCCCTCTGATCCTGCTAGACCAGGCAAGATTTTTACAAGTAACCTGGGATCATAATCTTGTTTCTGAAAATAAGATCATCATCTATTTACTGCTCACAAAATTCAAGTAAATGAATTATAGGTCTTGCAATCTCCATCGTTCTCTCCAACATCTTACTAAAATCTTTTGGTTTCACTTCTGTGATACTTGCAATTCTGTGACTGTTGCCTACCATATAGCCTTGACATTGATTACTAATACAGTATTGCAGCTACATTCCCATGGCAACTTGTTTTCAGATAATTTCTCAAGGCATATTTCTACCAGCCACAAGAGCTGTCCTATAATACTGCAGTAATTCCTAAAATACATAATATTTATTGAAAAACAAAGCTAAACAAGCCACCTATTGTTTCGTTAAAATCCCACAACCTTTCTAGTTTGTGTTATTTATCAATTTTATCACTTTTTAAGTTCCGCCCTCCCTTTCTAGCAAACCAGGATTCTTTACTCAGGACCTGAAGTTAGCTTCCATCCAAAACCCAAGGAGAGAGCAGAGAAAGATGTGCAATCCGTCAGAGGCAGAAGTATTGAAACTATATTTTGTGGATGGAAGAAGTTTGCAACTGGGCAAGACAGATGATTTCCTTCACCACTCTGAAGCTATTCAAATTTGTGGTCCACTTCCTCTGGTTTTCCTCTCATTTCCTGCCATCTCACTTCAATCTAGCTCACTTAATAGACAGAAAACCGTTCATCTTTTTGGCTGCATCAGTCTTTGTCTGGCTAATGGGCTGCATATGACTTCACAAGGAAATAAATGAGCATCAGACATGGTACAAAAATGAGAGAGAAAACGTAGCTGAGAGTCATATATCTACTAGCAGTGAACAAGAAGATTGATTTGAGTGGGTCTAATCTGCATCCTAGGTACATCCACATAAAAAAAAAGTACTCCATATTCCTACCAGCGAGTCCTATTACATTAAAACATGACACAGTTCTTTTACTTTCCTACACTACTGTTTGCTTCTCTAAAAGGATCAATATTCTGTGTATTCAAAAAAGGTGCAGAAAGCAGCTTGCTCAACTGTCAGGGAGGTCTTTTGATATTCTCCATCCTTATGGCACTTGTGTATAAACAACAGACACTAGAGGATGTTAAAGTCATGTTCATATTTACTAAGCTAACAAAAGTACAACCCAGTATAAACTTTGGCCTCAGCTGCCATAATATTTTCAATTTTTTCAAGAAAAGCAAAAATTTCATTTTAAACTAATTTGTTGAAGTAATCAAATTTTTTAATGTATTATATATTAGGTTCAGAGTTTAAATATTTTTCTTGTGTGACTGTCCTTGAACAACAGCTTAAGTGCATAATACACTAATGTCTAAACACTTCTAAGGCCGAGCTTCATACATTAGTGTTCCAGCTCAGCTTTTCACATCCAAATCTATCCTGTAATATTCATTATTATATAGGGCTTTTTTCTACAGAGCTATTTTCTGCTGGAAAAATTGAAAGCAGTTGACACCTGCATTTTGAAATTGAAATTTTAATTTGACGTGAATCAAAAAAGCATTAGAATTAACAGACAAGCATGCTGCAAACAAAGCTGACAGTCATTTTTAGTACAAAACAGAGCAGTGTTTTTAATAGCATGCAAATACTGTTGACAGGCATGTCTTTATTCAATTAGTTTCTAGTTTCCAAGGGCAGAGTTGTGTGCACACATCCAAACTGCGTTTTCTAATTTTAGAGACTTTGTATGTTGGATATTTAAAACTACTTAGTATCCGAATCAATTTAACAGAGTGTAGCTTAAGGTACTTCTCATTTTTAGCTTTCAATAATTTACATTGTATACCTCAACACTGCTTCTGACTTGAGCCATAATTATGTCCACGGCCAAGATGGCATCTTAGCCTTCTTTTTCAAGTATTTCAGAGTAGTTATACTTCTACATGGGCATATTTTTGTATGTCTCTCAGTATCATAAAAGTTTCATGCCAATCCATCTGCATATCCTATTTACTTCCGTGGCTAAAATAGCAGGTAAAACTGGCACTTACTGTTCAGTGGTTACAGGGCACTTCTCCACTCCTTCTTTTCCAAATGACTTGCCAAATCAAACCTACTGCCTCTTTAGCTGCTGGGAAACAGAACCAAAAATCCCACACACATCAGAATTCACGGAACTGAGGGAGAGGGCATTTTACTAAAAAAATCTCTTTCAGGGAAAGGAAAGTGCAGTGTAACGCTGATATTAACACCTCAACTTTTTCTCATAATGGCTAACAAGAATTTCTGAACAAGAAATCCGTACTCAGGAGTGTTGTGGTGGGTTGCAGAGTTAATTTCTTTAGACAATAAGAAAAAAAAACCATAAAACATTACATTGAAACATATAAAAATAATTATAAAAACAGCTCAATTTTTGGTCCTCTTACCAAACTGTGAACCATCAATAGTTCAACAATGAATTATATTTTTCTAATGCATTCTCCACTGGTCAACTGTACTAAACGATTAGCCAAGGTTTGTCTACCACTATATTAGTATCATTATTTTTTTTTTTTAATTTGCAAATACAAATGTTTACACCTTGAAACAGAAATAAGTTTCTTTGAAAACACTTTTGCTTTATTTATTTTTTTTTCAAATTTCCACTGGAGAAAATGCAATTTAAGAAAAGCAACTCTAAGAAACATATTTTCTGAAGTACTTGAAAGCTGCTGATTGCCTAGCATTCCCCAAAGGTGTCAGTAAGCAATGCAGTGCTAACACTGGCTATTCAACAGAGCTATTAATAACTGTGATTCTAGCACAAATAAAATGTGTTGGAATTATTCCTATAACACCAGTGTGATGAAGCACCTACAATTTACAGTAAGCCTCATTTTCAAGACACCCAATAGCATCTTAAAAAATTAAAGTGCAAATAGTCCTTTCAAATCTAATATATATTAGACAAGCCACTTTGTTGAACACAATTGTTTCACAAGGTGTGTAAAATTCATCATGACTAACACATGAAATATGAACAGTTTGCTTTTTAAAAGTCAGCCTCATTCTCACACCTCTTCTCAAGACCAGAAACTGCTTTTAAATTACCACCACCAACTACAAAGTGTTCTTCAATTCACAGAAGCTGGTGGCAATACGGAGAGACAACATGAAGACCCCTGTTGCACTACACAATCACTCCTTACACACTGCAGACAGCCCCTGTACTGCATAGGTAGAAATATATTTTAGAAAAATGTATTTTTGAAGAGAAACCTTCCCTGAATGAAAATTACTATTATTTCCATGTTTCAAACAGAAAAATAAGGCATGCTAAATTTCATGGGGTAAAACTACCTGCAAGCAGCACTCAGATAAAATGAGATCTGAACATCTGCCCACTCTACTTGAGTAACTTTGCACAGGACAGAAACACAGATGAGCTGCTATCAACTTCATATCCTTGCAAGGCTAAAATTAAAATTTTATCAGGAAAATAATTTTTTATTTATTTTTCATTGTGAATAATATTTTTTCAACTTTCTGTTATTCACATTTGTATTCTTCCACAGCACGAAACCTGAATTTAAAGATGAGAGATCCTGTTAAAAAAAAAAAAAAAAGCAAAAAAACCCCTCTTTTCTGAAGATAGAGTACTTAATCAAGAGCTTAATTAATTTGCCTTCCTCACCTATTTCAATTTAATGTCATCATTCACATCTCCAGAATGACACCTGCTAGTACAGCTGTTTTACTTGGCATTCCTGTGTGTGCTCAATCCCAGAAAATGAAAACAGAGTTGGGACACAATAGAGGGGCACAAACCAAGATATTACTGGGGTTGTTCCATGCTCAGATTGCCCAGGCTACTCCAGGAAAAATAAAATATTATTGCTACAATATTGTAGAAGAGATCTGAGAAAAAATGTCAAGTAATAGAAAGGGCAAAATGCTTTCCTATCTTTTTTAATTTTTTAGAATTCCTAGAGAGAAAAAGGCAAAGGAAATTTCAATCACCAACAGAAAAGCAGAAGAGGCAAAGTAAGGCTGGAGGGCCACCAACCAGTTTTAACATTAGATCACAGGGAAAAACACAAGTGCGATATGCTGCAGGACTCCCGTCTTCCACTGTACATAACAGAAGGTGATTATACATAAGGTGGTGACAAATCTTTTACTAGGGCCTGTTGATATACGACAAGGGATCATGCTTTTAAGCTGAAAGAAGTAGATTTAGACTGGATGCAAGGAGAAGCTTTTTACAATGACTTGGTAAAACACTGGAACAGGTTGCTCAGAGAGATTGTGAAAGCCCCACCCTGGAAACATTTAAGGTCAGGTTAGATGGGACTCTGAGCAACCTGATTTAGTTGAAGATGTCCCTGCTTATTGCATGGAAGTTGGACTAGATGAACTTTAAAGATCTTTTCTAACCCAAACTATTCTATGATTTTATTATTCCATTATCTCTGTGGAAGCAACTGTTTACCCTTAAGGAAACACTTAGCTAAAGAACTGGTTCAGGGAAAAAAAAAAAAAAGTTATCAGAGGAGTTATGAAGGAGACCAGTAGCACGTGAAGCAGTAAGACATTAGAGCAGCTTAATGGATTTAGAAGACAAATTGTTTGAATGATAAACTATAAAAAAACAATCTGACAAGGCTCTCTTTGGCATTTTGGTATTTTCCTCTGTTCTCTTCTCTTTGGTTTTATATCACCAAATGATGAAAACAGAGTCGCTTAAGGAATCTACCCAATAGAAGCAAGCTCTTAACACTAAATCTCCAGTGGCTGGACCTCAGCCATCTACCTGTCTGCCACCTTCTGTACTCCAAATAGTGTTGTGTTGTTGTTGTGCATCTTTTGCAGTAAGAGGGCCTGAATGAACATTAGAAAACAATTTTAAAACTGCATAACCTGCTCTTCTTTCAGCATTTCAGTACAAAATACTATAAGGTTTATTTGGCAAATTATTTAAAAAACCCCCAATCTAATATTGGAAAAATACTAATAATTAAAAGAGATTTTGTATTTATGTTCTTGAGCTCTAGTAAAATAAAGCATGTCTCACTCCATCAGTTGCTGTAACTATACTTATTTCAATCAAATAGAGAAACATTCACTTTCTCCCAGTAACAGCAAGAGATATGCATTTGTAACTCTGTTTACAAACATTAGGGAAATTCCTGCAGGTTTTTTGTGTTGAGGTCAGTGATTTATCTGTTCTTTCTAAAATGAGATCAGGCTTCACAGTTTTTACTGGACATTATTGCAACAGCAAGCATAGTCGGTGTACTTATTAGAACAACCCAAAACAATTTCTGTCTGTTCCCCAGCTTGCCCTCCTCACCCTGCATCCTTTCTTTGTTGTGTAAGAGTTTACTGATATTATAATCAAGACTAGAAATTTATAATCCAGAAATGGCTTATCTTTACTAGTGAAAATTTTATTCTCGGGCAGAAATAAAAGCTTATTTGGTGATTTCAGATAGCAAATACTTTATTTGAAGACATCCATGTATAGTGTCTCTTAGAAGATGCTGAATGCTGTGTATTCCTACAAATGCCCTTCATAATCTTGTATTTTGTGTAATTCCTAATGAAGACTATAGTTAATATGAACTATCCATCTGCTTTGTACCATTATTAATATCTTCTCAATTTTTCTGTTGAAAATTACAATGTAGCATCACAAATACAGTTACAATACACCTAATTATAATGTCTGCTAACAGAAATATTCTAAATGATCCCCTGTAAGTCTAAAATATTTATAAAATGTGGGAACAGAAGAAAGGAAAACAGTTTAACTAACAGATGTATTTTCAGTTCTTGCTAAGGAAAGGCTGCTTATATATTCATCAGTCCTCCCAGTGACTGACAGAGGAAAATTTTAGGAGAAAACTTCTGGGAGCAAAATTAAACTGCTGAAATGCTGTTTCTGAAAGGGTTATTTAAATTATTTCTTAAGTCACCTCTTCCACTATACAGAAACTATTATTACTAGGGAGAAACAAACACTATACTTGTTTATTCCTTTCACTTATGAGGAAAGAAAAAAATCAAGTGTCTGAAACAATTTAGTACATCTTTTGACCAAGTGCTAGACAAAATAGGGTGCAATCAAAGCCTTGACTTGAACTGTGAGAGGCTTCATTCCTTGAGTGGCTCCAGTAATTGCAGTGGGCTTACCAGAGAAACAGGCTAAAAGCTCATTGTACAGAGCAGAACACACAGCACTAAATTTTGTGGTCTGCTACACATGCCTGAGCAGAGCAAGGAGTTATGTTTTAACTCATATTCCAACTGTGCTAGCAAAAAAGCTCCTAGCAGATTAAGAAACAAAGTTCAACACTATCTTCTATGTCTTGAAGAAAATACAAGAAGAAATAACAATTTAAAATAGTAAGACAATATTGCCAATTAAGATTGAAGTGAACAAGAACAGATTTTTTATTTTTCTCTAATTCTTGCCTGAGGTACAGCAGAGTAAGATCACTAAGATCATTTGCCTTTAGCAAAGCTTAAGGTAGGAAGCTTTCAGGTCTCTGTTAAGTGCATACATCCCCCAGTGTGATGTTCTTGTTTCTATACTTAGCTGGAATCCCACTGAGCAAATGGATTGCATGTGCAAGAGTAGGAAAAAAAAAAAAAAATCAAGCTTTTAGTGTAACAATTTTTCTCCCTACACTGGCTGGGAGAAAAGAAAGAATATATCTTCTTTAAAAGAAGAAATATAAATCATTTCAGGGAATCTTTTTACCAGGAAAATTAGCAGCAGGTTTTAGAAAGCAATTATCTAAGGTTTACACATAATCAACACTAACTAAACACTTACACAACATAAACCCATTAAATTTCAAAAAAAGTATGGGAAATAAATAAGTCAATTAGAAGCTACATAAGTCACTTAACTCTCTTTTCAATGCAGTTTAGTCACCATGAAAACTGAACAAATAAAATTAGCTACCATCTGACATCAGTATTTCTGAATTCTCAGAACAAGGGAAAAAAACAAAGTACATTGATGTAAAGTGTGCTGTAACCTCCCAAAGCTTCAGGCTGTTTTTGCATTCCATGTACAGAAGCACAGGAATCTTTAAACCCAGTAGCACTTTGGTGCCTTATGCTATGACTCTGAGACATGAGCACATTGTGTAGGCAGACTTCTAACTCCATGGATGTTACGCCCACGTGGCCTGGGAAACCTGTGCTTTACAACACTCTAATAATAGATATTCAGGCAATGTTCTACAAAAAAAAAATCTATAAAATTACTCAAATCAAACATATTTCTGATGATATGTTTTTCCACAAGGTACTCAATGACTTCTACACCTCAGTCATTTTTGAAAACTAATCTTCAGGAATCACAGGCCTCTTTGTCCAGTAGCAAAGTCTGGAGTAAAGAAGACATTGTTGGTGGAGGAGAATCATATTAGGGAAATTTTAAATAATCTGGACATACATAAGCCCATGAAGCCTGGCAGAAAGCACCCACAAGTACTGTGGGAACTGACTAATGTTATTTTGTGGCAATCAGAAGAGGTTCTTGAAGACTGGAAGAAAGCAAATATCGCTCCAATATTCAAGAGGGACAAGAGGAAAGATACAGGAATCTACAGGTTGATCAGCATTACCTCCACCACTGGGAGCATCTAATACTGGAAAATATTTTGAGAAACATGAAAGACAAGAAAATTATCAGAAGAAGTCAGCATAGATTTATGGAGTGGAAATTTTGGTAAACCAACCTGATTCCCTTCAATAATGTGGAGACTAGCTTGGTGGCTGAGGGAGGAGCAGTGGGTGTTGATTACCTCATCCTCATCAGGGAGGCTTTTGACACTCCTGTAGCATCTTCACAGACAAGATGATGAAGTATGGGTTATGTAAGTGCAGTGAGGTGGATTGAAAACTGGCTGATGGGCCAGGCAGAGAGGGTTGTGGTAAGCAGTACAAAGTTCAGCTGGAAGCCAGTGCTGTACCCAGGTGCCAATAGTGAGGCATCTACATTTTCATAAATGACCTGGAAAATGGGACATAGTCCACTCTTCTGGGGTTGAGATGATGTAAAACCAGGGGTGGGTGGGGGGAGTGAGAGATGAACCAGATGGTTGTGTTACCACTCAGTATGATGTCAACAGGCAGGTGAAATGGGTAGAGAGTAATGTCAGGAACTTCAGCAAGAAAAACACCAAGTCCTGTGACTGGGGAGGAATATGTTCACATGGACAGATTATTCACTGAAAAAATATTTAGTGCTCAATTACCTGAGGTAAGTGCATAGAAGTATGATGCATGCTAGAAGTATGCTAGATGGTCTCTTGTACAGTCAACTGTTATCATGCTTGAATTCAAACACAGACAAGTAATCTTGGTTTCTGCTGTTCTATTAGCTTTTTTGTCACATATTGAAAGTTTTAAAGTGACCAAAATCCCTCTGGCAATGAATGCTAACAAATATAATGATTTATGGAATGACATGACTTAGCTTTACCCTTCAAGAGCCAGTGCTGCTCCGTCTATGGACCAAGCATATGCATTGTATTGATACAGAAATTGTAAACTAATTGTGCAGCCTAGCAGGGATTTCTAAGGACTTGTCCACAGGGAAAGTCTTCTACATAGCTCTGATGATGAAAAATGGACTGTATGGCTAAACTGAATGATTTTCCTATATCACAGATTTTAGACCTTCAAGAAAATGTTGCACCAAGAAGGGAATAGGTGAGCAGCTGTAATATTAACAGTACAGTTAGACAGTAATGCAATCAAAATGTTTCAATTTCTCTGTGTAAGTTCTTCAGAACTAAGCATCCTAACACTCTTCAGGCAGGCATTCCCAACAGTAATGTCAGTATGTAAGCACTATCAGATAACATTTTTACACATTTTTATATACCATAAACACTTTCTGCTGTTTCCTGTGCTCCTGTTAGTTTACTTTCACATTATGTCTGGGGAGGGGTGATCTCGGCACATCATACATCTGGTCCCAATGAAATGTTATCATTCAGTTATTCTACAGAGATTTTGTAGTTTTGAAGTACAGATTGCTATACAATGTTAACTTATATGCAATGAAATGTAATAGGCCACCAAATGTGCTTTGTAAATTACCTTACAAAACCTTTTGAGCAAGTGTAATTTGAGGTTTATGACAAGGAGTGTGAGACTGACTGCCATTGTGACAGCATAGATATAATTCTGCTCAAGGACTGAGGAACAAATAATTTGATGCTTGTGTAGCAAGGATAACTGCAACACCTCTCACTTTAGCCTAAAAATGTTTTAAACTGTGTGGTCTAGATTGTTTTGAATGTTATAGACAGATGCTAGCACTTGAATTTTACCTTAACTTTGCTTTAGTTGAGTTTGGTTAGTGACAACTGGATAAACTAACCCTTACCTAAGTGTGCCTAAAATCTACGACTGGGTCCTGGAACTGCCTAAAAAGAACCCCCAGACATAGATTTCTTTCTGCTTCTCTGGGATTATAGTGAGGATGGATATAGAAAGTTGATACTACAGGGCCAATGGAAGCAGGAGTATCTCCTGGTGACTGCTGTTGACCTTGAGGAATCTCTAGGACACAGTAAGATTTTCAGGTACACACTTAAGTCTCTAGCTTTATAGAAGGATAACTGCGATGGATTTTGCATTGAGGTTTGACATCTAGATGGTTTAAAGCAAACAATAGAACTATAAATGGCAATAAAGGTTTAAATCAGCTGCAAATATTATTATTTTACCCTAATCTCTACTTTCCTTTAAACAAGATTTACTTCAAAGAATTCAGAAAAAGGTAAGCACTTATTAATGGACATAGTCAAAGCTGTCTTTCTAATCTTCTTTCAATCTCAAATGAACAACTGCTCTATTGAGAGAAGCATTTCTATTAAAAAAAAGGTTAATCTGGTACACAGAAATTAAATATTACAATTTTTATCTATATAGCAGGAAAAAAATCTTTTAAAATAATGTTCTTCAATGGTGTGAAATTTTCAAAAATTTTTGTGCAAATCCACAAACCATATATTTACAATCTCAAAGTTCCTACATTCTACTTTCACAAAGGCTGAAATGCAGAAAGAAGGAACTATTCATATCAATTCAGGCTTGAAAAATTAGGGAACAAGCTCTAAAATAATTCAAGATTATTTTAACAAAGATTATTTAGATAATAAATAAATAATATTATATAAGGTAAAGCTAAAAATGCTTTCATGTTGCTAGCAAATACCATCTGCAAGGATAGTTAACTCACAAGGGTAGTTAACTGGGGTAGTTAACTAAATACAATTAGTCATTAAAGAGGTTAAGTTCTCCTAATCCTGCTTTCTTTTTTTTTTCTTTGTTATTTTATATTGTTGCACATTTTTGCAGCAAACTGTAATTTTCATTAATTTCCTAGTGTTTTCAATGCAGCGCTAAAATCACAATAAAAACAAAGATCTGCAGGTGAGATGGTTCAATGACTTGACCTGGTGTTCTACAATGGCTGTCACCATTCTAATCTCGTGATGTGAAAGTGTAAAAGCTCTTCCTTTTGTTTTAGGAAGCTGCCATTTCTAACAATGACTGAGATTCTTTATATATTCACTGTATTGCTTCCCTTTTCTTTGCTACAGACATGACACATCCTGTTCCAATTTAAACAGTGTGCAAGTCAGAAGGAGGAACCTGGTAATAAGTTTCCCTTTTACCTGAACATGGAGTTGCACTTGGGATGCAAACAAGATATCAGTGAATCCACACTTTAGAAGTCAACGTTTCCTCCCTCACAGAGCATATTCTAATGCAGAGACAGCCCTAAGAAAAAGCACATACTTTTGCTCAAGCAGTTTCCCAAATAAGGATCTTAAGACATTACATC
>CM031858.1:76888294-77084078 GCA_018697195.1 Certhia americana | reverse complement strand
TTACATTTATTTTTAAGTTAACAGTCAGGGACTGATACTCCTCTCTTGAGTATTTTAACACCATCAACAGTTTACCCCTGAGCTGAAAAAAATAGAGCACATAAAGCTTGCTCCACCTTCTCTTGCAGTCTGGGTGGGTCTCTCCATAAAGTGATTCTCCATCACTGAAAATCATCATATATTCTATGTCAAGTCCTAGGCTTTAGCCTTACTGCTCAACAGATTAAAAAAAAAAAAAAACAAAAAACCCCAAAACTTAATTTCCCTTATAGGGTGGATTCTAAAGGCATTCCCTGTTTCTACCAGAAATGTAAATCTCTCTGATCCAGAAAACTGGTCCTTTCCCTCAGCTTACACGGACATACCCATCTCTCAGTATAAAACCAAGATAAATGCTCTGGAATTGTACAACCAGATTTTTGCATCTGTGACTGAAATTGCCCAAGAAAAGAATTTTATATTCTTTTTGCAAAAGCTAGAGAGACTGCTGGTTCACAGAGCATGAAGCTGACTTGAGCGCAATGAGGAAATCATCTGCCAATTTCAAAATCTTCCCAACCATTGACTAATTCTTCCTCTCCACCCCACCTTCAATGATTACTGCAAAGTAGTTGAGTCAATCAATCAAGTATAGTATTTGTGAAACCACCACTTTGTAAGAAGTTTTTAGAGGATTCTCAGGTACACCACACCCTGCTTATCATGTCTGAAAGTCATTAGCCTGCAATGCTTTAAGCAAAATAGTGCAAAATCAAAATTGCAGAATACATAACAATAAAACTGTAAAATATATAGTTATCACATGATGCTTAATGTTAGAATAGCCCTTCAATATGTATAAGATTATTTCTCATTTCATCCAAGTTTAAAATATATTCATCCCATGAAAGGCATGTTCTAAGAAAATTTCCATTCACTCATGGAACTAAGTTTCATTGGCATCAAAGTATTTATTTCCTCTCAACTATATCATTAATTTCATGTAACTGTCAACTGACTATGATCAGATATGTAATTTTAGGCTGTACTATAAAGAAATCATTGAATAAGACATCTTCCTGACACCTTCCATGTCAGATTTTTTAAGCTGACAAAGTAAAATTATAGCCACAGTCTGATCCTCTGTCCTGTGTAAAATCCTTACAATAAATATCGCAGAAAGGTCACCTCCCTCAGTCCATCTCTAGGTAGAAAAGAACAACACCACAGCTATTAATGAGTCCCTGGCTATAATTTTGACAATTTTGACAGTCAAGCCTCTAAGGTTTTATAAGATGCTGTTGAAGGTGCAGTTAACAACATATAAAAAATTAAATCTACACTACTTCAGTATCAAGAATTTTCAATAGATTTCTATAAACACTTCTTTCTTTTAATTGGCATAAATAATGCTTATGCTGCTTTACTGACACAATATAAGTACATATGCCTGCTCATGTACTTCAGGCACATTCAAAGAAGTTAAGTTTTATTTACTAAACGGAGAAAGGCTGGAGACTAAATACAGTACAATCACTACAACTAAACAGAAACAATCATGTTTTGGTCTTCATAGAGAAAGAAAACTCTGGCTTTTATTTATGTATTTCCTTGGAGCTCAGAATACCTGGCTAATTAACAGCATTGGAATATTTTGTCCAGATAAGAGTACATTACTCAGTTCAATGGATTAAATAAAACCCACAACAAACCAAATCAACCAAAAAACCTCAATGCCTCTATTAAAATCCATGTCAGCCTTAATTACCACTGGGAGTTTATTTATTTATATCATCAGATATTCAGATATTCTTACTAGAAACAGAATAAACTTCTACTGCTAGAAAAATAAGTGACTAAAAATGTTTACTGTAAATTCACTTTCAGGTTAACCAGGAATATTTTTGCTATTTCTTTCCGTTTAAATAGTGCAGTGAAATGACAAAGTGATATTAAATTCCTGTCTCTTCTTCCAATAAAGTCATACATTACTTTAATAAGAATGCAGGAAATGGTTTTCACTTAAGGATGTTCAGACATAACAAAAATATTTGTTGTACAAGAAGCAGTATTGATCTTTTAGCAACTGCGAAAAATCAAAATATGGCCAAAACCCCAACACTGTATGATTATTTTTCATTCCATTTATTTGCAGACCTATCATAAATACTTAACAAATGCTGAATTTTTTTTGACAGTAGAGTTCAATTGAGATAAAGTCAGAAGTATCTTCAATGCTTATCTTGATACTTCTGCATACAGCCCTTTTCTGAAAATCAGAATGTGAAACTCAGGAGCTCCTAACAAGAGCTTTTCCATACACCTTTTTTTTAATTTGTGCCAGAAACAAATTGATAATGCTGCATTCCAGTTTCTATCTGGTTTCTCAGAAATACAGGAATATTTTACATTCAAACAATAAAGGATTAAGTGATTAAAGTTATGTAGATTTAAGATTAAAAATTAGGTACATTAAATATTCATTTTATACTCATGACACTGTTTTGGTTTTTTTTTTAATGATCTATCTTATTTCAAGCAATGATTATAGAGCAGTAGAATTATGTAGTCTTGTGGAACTTCTTTTCAAAGTAAGAACAGGGGAGCAGGTATTATTATTATTAAGGTACTTGTCCAGTCAAGTTTAACATATCTTTAATGTGGAGATTGCACACCACACTGGGAATCCCATTCCAGTATTTGATTTTTCTCCTTATGTTTTTCTGACCAAAATTTCTCAAGTACCAGCTGTACCCATTTTATTTTGCTGTACTGTCCTACGCCATTAAGAGTCCATGTCCTTCTTCTCTGTACACTGTTATTTAGTAGCTGAAGAGAGCAATAAGACCCTCCCTGCAGCTTTTCTTCTTAGGAATATACAAACTCAGTTCTCTTCAACTTTCCTCATTCATCATGAAATCAAATCCCCCCCACCATCTCTTCTTCTCTAGCTTCTTCAGTTTGCTCCAAGACATCAATAGATTTAATGTAAATGGGGCGCTCAAACTGCACACAATACTCCAGATGCAGTTCCGCAAGTGCTTAATAGAGGAGGAGGTTTACTACCTTCAGCCTACTGGCTTCTTTCTTACTCATATTTTGCAGAATGCAGTTGGCTTTCTTTTTTTGGCTTTCTTTGCCAAGACCTGCTCATGACCTTCTCTGCTAAGATGCTTTCAGCCCTGCTGGCACCAAGCCCATATTGCTGCATGGAAAATTATTCCAACCCGGATGCAAGACTCAGCACTCACCTTTGTTGAAATTCATGAACTTTCTGTCAGCTTGACCTTTTTCATGTCCTTTGTCATTAAATCCTCTGCCCCACTGAGAAATGGGCCCAGTTTCCCTAGGCTGCCTTTTGCTGCCAATGTACACACAAAAGTCATCCTTGTTTCTTTTATAGCTCCTGATCCAGCTGAGCTACTGCTTTCCTAACCTCACCTGTAAGCGCTCGGGCAGTGCCTCTGTTGGAAATAACCAGGAAGGCCATCCCAGATTCTACCTTCTGTGTACATTCTAGTTTTGCTTGTCTTCAGTCAAGATTCTGCTGTTCACCTTTATAGGTCCTCTGCAATACCTGTGTGGTTTCTTTCTGCATACTGACATAGACCACTCTAACTAAAAATGACACTGCCCTTGAAGGTCAATCAGCTAGCTAATCCATGGCACTCATGTTCTCCAGTTCAGACTCTTATGGGATCCTGCCAAGAAGATTTCTGAACAAGCCAAAGTTAGTTGTTTCTCCCCAAGTCTATGTGATTATATTTGCCTTGGTCATTTGGGAATTTTCAACTTTACAGTCTTGTGGTCACTGCAATTGAGGGACCTTCCTATCTTTAGATATGATTATATTTATATATATATAGTTCTTCCCTTTTTTTGTGAATAACAGGTTTTCAGAACATCTGCTCTAATTGGCCTATTGATTACTGGCATCAAGAAATTGTTTTTAACACACAATAAGCATATCGTTCTTTGCTTGCACTTTCAAGTTATGTTGCCCTTGCAGCAGATAGCAAACTTGGTAAGATTTTCCATGATTTTTCTAATCATGAGACTTCTTTAAGCTGGTCAGGGAATTTATCTGCTCTCTCCATTTGTGCATGTAGTTTGTAGCAGATGCCTTCTGCTGTGTAACTGAGGCTGGTCTGTCCCATGACCATTACTGCTGCCATGGGACAGCTCTTTACTGGCGTGTAACTGCACCAGGATGAAGCTCTGTGCAATCACACCACTCCTTAGCACAGATGATTACAGTGACTGATGTAAACATAAAATGTCACATCGTTCATTTCTTATGGGAAGAACTATTCCTGTACTAATTTACTTGCCTGAACCATAAAGACTGTTCTAACTTCCAAGCACTTTTGCAATTCAAAAAATTCATTTTAATCCTACAACTCTATGGAAACCTGAGTAACCTCAGGTACTGGGGTTTTTTTCCTTCCTTTTGATCCACAGATTAAAGACCATGAAATCACATATATTTTTTTCTTGTCTCTCAGTGGCTAAGAGCATCAAAACTTTTAAACTGATTTGACATATAATGTGACAGGTAACATTTACTCAGAGGTAGAGTTACACACAAGTGACACATTTGTATCCACTTCTATGTGAGACTAAAAGATACAGAACCATTCATTTCATCTAAACTGGTTTGCTAAATCCTACCAGGTATGTCACTTACCTGTATCAACTGGCTTTTTAAAATTTGTTATACCACTTTATTTTCTTTTATTCACTCACTCCCCTCAAGTGGCAGGCAGATGGCCAGCTAGAGAAATAAAAAAGACGGTGGAGGTTTAGTTTTGGTGGATTGTTCATTCTACAAATAAAATTTTTTTCAGCATATATATAACTAGGATGGCAACATTTGTGTAGAGCAAGGGAATAAATAAAAAGTGAGCTAAACAGGAATAAATGAATACCTCACTATATCTTTATACTGTCTCACACATTGCATGTACAGATATTCTCCCACAAGAAGTGCACATAGATATTTTTTTCCAGCTTCTCTTTCATTCCCTTTTGCACATTAATTTAAAAGTACTGATGCCTTTTGTTATAGAAATATGGGTTATCAAGATGGCAACTTTTTTTTTTTATTGATACCTCAAAAAAAAAAAAAATTAAAAAAAAAAAAAAAAAAAAAAAAAAAAAAAAAAAAAAAGAAAATCAAAGTACTGATGCCTTTTGTTATAGAAATATGGGTTATCAGATGGGCAAACTTTTGTTTTTTTTTATTGATACCCAAAAAAAAAAAAAGGAAAAAAAAAAAAAAAAGAAAAAAAGAAAAAAAAAAAAAAATAAGCGCTACTTTTAATTTTGGTTTTGAGTACAGAGGAGTACAATGAAATAAGTTTTAGATCTTTCTTGCATGCTAAAGGAAAAAATCCTCCTGATTTTTTTTAAAATTAAGCTGGATATTCTAACAATAAATTTTTGTGGCACAGAAACTGCGAGCCTAAGGAAAGCATACATAACAAGGGAAGAAAGAAATGATGGAATATTTTTCTTCACACACACTTTTCAGGAGGAGCTGGACTCAGCCTACAGGACTGAATGATTCTTCCTAAAAGATCTTTTAAAATAAAAACAAGAGGAACAGAGTGACAGAATGGAAAAAGGCCATAAAAGCAAAAAAATGTTTATACAAAGTGTATAAATATATCAGTTCCTCCATTCTTCCCACGGTTGCCCCATTTGTTCATTTATCGGTGCAGGCTGGAACACAAAGTCTCAGTCTTTGCTGTTTTCTTGCACTCTGCCTTGGATGACCAAGACACTCTGTATATGGATATGCAGTTTGGTGCCATACAGATACTTGGTCTGTGGACTGGACTGTGCAACAGGCCACAGTTTAAACTGCACCCAAAATACATGTTTGGAACAGACAAGTCTACTCTGAATTCTAAATACAGAATAGTTGAACTCCATAAAGATCCTCCCTGGGGTTTTCCAGCACCTTCAGAGGCATTGTAAGTGGATAAGAAACATGAAGATCACAGCTGAGGAAGCTGGATTGATTCAGCTCAAAAATGTTAACTAGGGAGAGAACGATCACTACAAGTTAGTTCAAATAAGGCTGGAATTGTAACCAAGAACAAAAGAAAAATTATTTGGCATGCTCTTCAGTGCACTTTTTTTACTGTAACTGCTAAAGACATAGCCAAAAGCAAATCACTTCAGTTGCTTCAGTGAGTCTACAGATCATCTTATTTATAATGAACATAACTTTCATGACTTTAAATGCTCAGTAGAAAGCAGTGTGCAATAGCAACCTCACAGAAGGAATTTTCTCACATATACATTACTTGAAGAGATACATTGACTTTTTCAAATAATAAGGAAGCTCCTCAAATGTGAGATTCAAAGTGTAACAACCCTGCAGAGAGGTCAAATTCTGTAGCTTAGCCCTCGGTGTGTTTGCTTCTTTAGACTCACTCTAAATTACAGAAATAAAAATTAATAATTTATTGTACCTATACAGGAATACAAGTTCTCATTCACTAAGCTAGCATGCATTTCTTGTGGTTTGCTTTATTTTGAAAAGGTTTATAAAATATTAACCAAGGTATCAAAAGAAAATATAAAAATACCTTTTATTTTAGATCTTTGATATACTCACTTGAACACTCAACAATAAATAAAGGGTAATGCTAGTCATGTTTTCCCTACTTAGAAAAGATCCACAGTGACTTGGGCGTAATCATAACCATATCAGTAAGAAAATCTTGTTCTTAAGGCTCACCATTGAGAGAAATTTAGGAAAATAAGTGTTCAAGGCTTCTTTAAGAACAAATTTCACAATCTGCTGCTATCATAGTTCCAGAAACAAGGTATATGTAAAACAAGAAATTTCCTCCAAGATGTAAATAATCAATTTTTTTGCTTTAACTCTATTTTTTTTCCAGACTGTACCCTGTAATAGAAATAAATATTTATTTTGTCATCATGATATCTCTTTAACATCTATGTCTGCCTAATGGTAAATGGTCGCAACACCCAAAAATGCAACAGCACACAAGATTCTGTTCATGTATTAAATCTAGCTCACAAAACTGAGTTCACAACAAAAATATATTCCATCAGATAACCCATCCCCTCTCTGCAGTTTTTTTTTTATGTACATTCATCATATATGACTTTAATTTGTGTGACAGCTGTTGTGAAATGAGGTTATTAGAGAAATATTCTTAAAAGTGATGCTACTTGCTGAGGGAAAACAGAGGGGGTTTTTCTGCTTATTTGGACAAAGCAAAGTATCCTGTGTGTGTAATACTAATTCACCAAAATTACAAAACATAGGTATAAATAACTATTTGTTTGGATTAATGTCGATTACTTGAATGGGCTTAAAGAGTCCTTCAGATTTGGCTGTACAAAATAGAGAACATTGAATCAAACTAAAATTGGAATCTCTCTATATACAACAGCACCTGTATCTTTATTGTATATATACATAATAGTGGAAAACATGGAACTGGGAAAAGGTGACAAGAGATACATGATGATACATTCTACATAAATTTTATTCAGGTTTTGCCTTCATAATGTATTTATATTCCTGCATATAAATAGATTTTCTGTGCCTTAGAGTACTATTCTCAGTGATCTCTCTCCCATTTCTTCCATTCAAATAGAGCAGAAAATATAGGGGCACTCTGCATTTAAATTGGAGGGCTCAGTTACAGGAATATGTAATTGAATTAAAGATACAATTTTTCCAGTTAATTCTGATAAAATGGTTCAGTTGGGACTGCAGTAGTGTGTTTCATCTTCAGTGACCCTTGCTGCACTTTTCACAACAGAAGGTTTAGGACAGGGTTCCTCTTGTTTCCTTAGGGAGTTGAGTCGGGTCTTCAAATCAGAACCCTGTATCAAAGTGGTTCCTTCCACTGAGATTCACCTCATGTCATTTAGAACCTGTCCTTTGTTAGTCATTTCAGGAAGCTGAATGAACAACACAGATCCTTAACCAGCTTCAGCTGTGACCCTTTCTATGAGGGTGTGGGAGTCATTGCTGCAAAATCAGCATGGTGTGAACAGACTGAGGCACAGACCTCACAACTTAGTGCAAGAAAGACTTTTCCAACGTTTTTTTTCTCTCTATTGGCACAAAACAAAGCCAGTTTTTTTTTTTTTTTCCACACTGGTTTAAAAACTGAATGGCCTTTGAAATACTATTTATTATTACTGTAACTTCACCTTTTTTTTTTCTTGCCCCTGTGACTTAATATTTTAAGAGTATTAAAAACTTAGGATCCCTTTTATACAAGTATATGTCAGGGTCCAGTGGAAAAAGGTCTTTCTTCTCCTCAGGCCATTCAAACAAACCCTTCATGTGTGAAATGTAAATGGAATCAACAAATTCAAGCATAGGATCAGTCAGTATTTGACACTGTCCTTGTGACAAAGAGATCAATATAAATCACATCCTATAAAAATATCTTTGATGACTTTGTGTGCTGAAGGTTTTGGGTGTTTTGGTTTTTGCTTCTTTAAATATCAAATCTAAAATACAGGCAGCTACTAATCCTTCAGCTTTCCCTGTTTACAAATATGGATTGCAGTTTGTCTATAATCATGTAAAAAGTAGCAGAGAGAAAAAGAATGAATATATGGTAATAAATAAGGGTTTGTGAGACTCAGGTTTCTACACAACACCAATAAATCTCTTCACGCCTCAATATCAGAGAATCACAGAATGGGTCAGGTTGGAAAGGACCACAGGGAGTCATCTGCTCTAACCTGCTCAAGCAGGGTAATTCTAGAGCATATGGCTCAGGATTGTGTCCATACAGTTCTTGAATATCTCCATAATTTCCATAGTTTCTCTTGGATGGAATTGCAGAACTGCAAACTCTGGACAATCAATTAAGTCAAAATAGGGTAAGTAGAATTCCAGTGATGATAATGCCAAAAGAGAAAAGCATCTCTTTAATGAAGGGGAAGAGCAATCAGACCCACTGAGGTTACTGCTGGGGTTTTGATGACTATAATACAGGAGGAAAAAGTTTTTTTGAGACAGTTAGTTTACAGTGTATTTGTATGCCTAATCATTTTGATCAATATGATTTGGGAAGCATCTTCTTTCGTCTTTTTTTCTATATACCCTGTAGCTCCAAAGAATTCAGGAAATTTTTCTATGAATATTATAAGAAACATGTTATAAAAAGCAAAAAAATGAATTAATTTGAATTTTGTGAGTTGGTGGAGAAAACCAGGAGTAAATGCTTGTCACATTATAATCAGTTTGATTGATATGATGACTTCAATAACATTAACTTAACATCCCTGTTTCCTGCAAGTTTTGTTGCTTCCTTCTGCCTTCAAACAAATTCTGAAGAAATAGCTCACAGCTTTTTAATAAATGGGGCATAAAACACACATCAGAACAAAATGAGTGACTTGGTCCATAAATTCCTTGATTCCTTGGAAAAAAAAGGACATGCAGATGAGGACTTACTTTGTGCCAGTGACTGTGAAAGAAATTTTGTGTGTGAAATTCAGAAAATATAGCACAAGTGCAAGTAGCCAGTGATGTCCTACACATTTCATGGATATAAAAGGATAATTTTTTGAGATTTTGCACAGGTGAAATCCCTGCTTTCTCTTAAAGTCATGCTCACACTTCCAGGTAGTCTGAGGAAGGGATAGGAATGGGAAAGAGGGAAGAGTAAAATTCCTTATCTGCAAAAATCTCCATGTGTTGTACGCTTCCTCAAAATTCTAGGTTATAGGGAATTGTTCTTGTGATGCCAGGAATCGTAGCTGAATGTCCATTGGTCCCAGGAATTTTGGAAGTTACTCTTGGTTGACAGATAAAAAGGAGCAAAATTCAAACCCCATTATAACCAAAAGTTCTTTTCAAATTAACGAAGGAAAACTGTCTAGATGTTTTCTTCTATAACAGGTCCTGCAACTACATTATCACACTATGTGTGACTTAAAAAAGAAAAAAGAGGAAATGTTCAATGAAGCTCACGCTAATGAGCTGAAAGCACTTGCAAACTGAGCTGCCCAGATGGAATTTCAGCTCTTGGCTGAGGACAACATTTCAATTCAATGGTTCTCTGTTCTTCAAATGTTAGTCTATAAAATTTGTGGTTCTTGTGGTTCCCTGAATTGTAAAGAAGGCAACTTTAAACATAAGTTTGCAGCATGCATAAAATTTTTGCACGCACACATTAATACACACATTATATAAAAATAATTCATTACTTTTTCATTGTATTGTTCCTTCTCTTTTACTCTTATCTGTCTTGAAATATTTCTGATTCAGTCTGAATTATAAGGACATAGAATCCAGAAGAGAAGCTTAAGGCATTATTACATAAAACAGCAAAAAGTTCCAAGACAAAAAAACTGTTAATTTTAAATTCACCCTTTCAACTGCCTTATTCCTCACTAACACATTTACACTATTCTAAAATGAAAAACTATGGGTTTTTCTAGAAAGAATGAAAAAAAAAAAAAGAAAAAAAATGTGAGGAACACACATATTTATATCATTATCAGTTTTATCATTCCATTTTGTTGGTCTCTGACATATAATAATAAAAAATGATTTTAGTACTAAGTCGAGGCTGAAAAAAATTTTGCTTCCATACTTGTGAAACTGTACAATTAAGGGATTTTAGTTTCTTCTTCATTTGGCACATATTCTTGATTTTTTCACCTTAGATTTCTTTTCTTTATTTTTTCTGTTTTTGTAATTACTAAACATTTACAGGGAATACCATCAATCTTTATAGTTTTAAATAAACTAGTTATTTTTGAGGCTGTTTAATGAAATAAATGTTGCTCCATTCTATACTTAGGATATTAGGGAGCAACAGCTCAAATAACCATGAAGGGTCATGGTCAAAGTAAATTCATGAACAGAACCCTATGTATTTTGCCAAGGATAAAAGTAAATCCTACTATGTTCAAAAGAAAATTACTACAGAGAATCAGTCCCAGGTCACAAAACTGTCTCTGTTTTCCACCACATAGCCACCAGATAAATCAGATCTTTTTCTGTAGAATGTTTAAATTCTGTAGAAAATTGCTGTTGTATACATTTACATTAGAATGTTACTGTCCTATTTTCATTTTTTTTCAAAAGTATTTGAAAACATATTTTAGTAGTCATATTTTAAGCAAAAAAATCAACAATTTGATGATTTCAATGACTTGAAGCTACATTTTCCAGATGTTTTTATTTTGTTCTAAAACAATAGTTTCCCATTTTGACCATCAAAAAAAGAAATAAAACAAAATAATCCAAAAATTTTAGGATCACACATGAAAATTCAGAGTGTAGATTTTAAAAATTATAATAAAAAGAGAAAAATCAGAAACATTAAATAACAACAACAACAAAAAAAAGAATCTAATTCTCTATAATATTTCAGATCTCTTATGTTTGGAAAGCTCCTCATTGAAGTCTTATAATACCAAGTAGCTCTTTTGTCACAGACTAGCAACAAGGTTATATTTATTTATTCAGTAATGCACAAGAAAGTGCATTATTTTTCAAAATAAATAATTGTATTCTGTTAGACCATTGAAAGTCAGAAAAAAAAAAAAAAAAAAAAAAGCAGTATAATAATACAAGGTGTGAACCATATACTCCACTGTAAAAAACTGCAAACCAAAACTCTATTATTAGGAGATGAATAATCCAAGGAAAAAAAGACTATCAACCTATTTTGTGGTTTGTATTTGAAGCAAATATTTTAAGTACATATATAAACTTAGAAAAAGAAATTATGTTGAAATATTTTTCTTATTCAGAGCAGGGATGTAACATTATAAGAATTTTTCTAATCGTATTGCTGTTCTGATAAGAGAGAAAATTGGCTTCCATATAAAAATGATGCAGCTGTAGTTTTCTGTCAGGTTACAGGAAAACACCTGCTTTTTCCATGTGTGACTCTACCATTTACATTAGGCCCCTCTACTACATCTTGGGATTTTGATGGTGATCAGAGCACCCTAACAGTACCCACACTGCTCCATGCTCCAGAATAAGTGGCCCAGCTGGGTAAGTACCCAGAGCTTAAGGTAACTGTTTTCTATCTTCATGATTAGTGCCAAGGCATAAATTGAATACTTAAAGGAGTGCAAATGTTCTCAGACTGATTCTTAGTATGCAAAAATCATCCTACTAAATTATCTTCTTGGCTGACATTGTGAAATGTGTGATCCAGCAGAAGGTACAGCTCTAGCTTTACTTAAATGAATACATCAACTTTCACAATATTGTAGGAATGGAATTACAATATTCTGTGATGGCTCTGAAGATAAAGTGTGTCAGTGTCACTGTGAGTTATTTCATGCATAGGATGCAGAAAAGAACAAGGCATTTGTACAACAGCTCAGTAAATTGCAGAAAAAATCTCACTCTCCAAAACAGAACAGACTATTTAGTATATTTATTAGCAGGCAGATGAATTTTTACTACTGTGATATAGATCACATTTTTTCAAACGATAATTTTATAAAGGCATTATGCCTGTTCCTACTCCCCCATTTCGCTTTGGAAGGAAACATGCCTGTACAGAACCATGCAGTTCCTATGATATACTAACAGTCATAGTAAATAATCAACTCAGCTATGGATAAAATTGAGTTGCGCAATGAAGAGTTCACTTACAGTACTAAATGCATAGCCCAGACTATAACTTTGTTTAAACTTGAGAAAAGATTCAGAGCTAGCATAAATCTTTAAAAGTAAGTATATACATTGAAAAACAAAACAAAACAAAAACAACAAAAAGCAATGACAAAAACCCAACAATAAAAAAAACAATTACAACCACCACCAAAAAACCAAACCAAACCAAACAAAAAAAAACCCCCCAAAAACAAAGCGAGTAACCCCCTAGGAATTTTGGAAAGCATGTTGGCTACTCTATGCAGATGTTGTGGGTGAAAAGACTTTGTAAAAGCCTGAGAGAATGTGGTAAAGTCACTACAAGTTATCCCCTCATATTTAGAAAAAGATATGATGGATAACATAAAAAAGAAATCCACACAGAAAAGTATCCCCTTGTTGCTATCTATCCTTCACTTAAAAGTTTCCATTGTCACTACAAGATACTACAGACCATGCAGATTACATCTCTGATTTAGTGTTAGCTTGACTACCCTGTCATTCAGTAGAATAACAGTAAATTCATTGCAGGAGTTTTTCAAAATTTGGCTGAAGTGAAGGCAGAGTAGTTGATGATCTCAAAAACGCATTTGAAATACTCCTTGCACTTTATTCTCCTTGGGTTTTTTTGGTACCACATTTCATGTAATATAGGACTAGTACCATGAAGTCTCTCTTGAATCTTCTTTTCTCTCACCTTCAGTATCAAGGACAATAACTCATAGAAGTAGGAATAATTTTGTCTTTCAACAATCCTGATAGTATTAAAAGAAGTACTCAGGAAATGAATCTGTTTTGGAACACAAAAAAAGTACAATTTTTTATATGTGTGCAGTTTATAGAAAACCTGGTTCATAGCAACTATTTTAAAAATATAGGATATGAGGATTTCTCTTTTATTTACGAAACAGAAATTATTGAATTTCACCTTACAAATTAAACTCATGAGTTACAATTACCTAAGACTGCAGGTAAACATTTGTTTTTATTGGTTGTTATGAAAATTAAGTGGCAGGTTCATTACATAGGCCTTTCTGTTTGTTTTTTCTTCTTAATAAGAAAATTGGTCATAAATCACAATCATTCTACAAGTTATTTTTTTTCACGTGGTGAAAACTTCTGGCTGACAGATAGAACTTGACTATTTCCTTGATTCAATATGTCCATTTAGTTATGCTGGACAAAAAAAACCCCTAGCATATCCAGGACTATTCTTGAACTTATTTGTCTGAATACTAATTATTTTCGTGTCTTAGAAAGAAATATCCAACAAGATTAACACTCACACATATCCTCCTATCATACTCATTTGCTAAATCAGAAGTTTCTATTTATCCCCTTTTTCTTACCCACTAAGACTTCAAAGTAGGTCTCACTAATCTATCTTTAACATAGTGTGCAAGTGCAAATCCAACATCTATTTTTCACTTCCTGAAAAAGAATCAATGTTACCACTCAGTCTGGAAGAGGAGAACTATAAGTTCTTCAGTAATGACAAAGAGAGGAAACTGGGGGGTTTATAATACTTTCAAATGATGACAAGAAAGAAGCAGCCCAAGATTTACAAAAATTACTTTGTTTTCTGAAGAACAAGGAGAAGTCTCATAAGACCTATGGTGCCTACAGATACACAACCAATTTTTTGAGCAAGGGAAACTCTTGCTTAAAACTTCTTTCCTGTAGCACCTTGTAGTCCATTCCAAATTTGCAGGGTAACTGTGTCATTAGTTTCAATAACAGGAGCTTAAACTTTGTGGGGCATTAAGTTCAGCACTGTAGAACCCAGAAAGTACTTCACAAGTAGATTCAAGTGCAAATATATTTTGATTAATGATAGGTGGATATCATTCTGAAAGACTGGGAAATCACACACACACAATAATCCCTAACAGCCATAATTCTGTTTTGTTTATAAAACATATAGTTAAATAAATACGAAAAGCACTGCCACAACAAATTGTTTCAGGGGCCCTTATAAAGCAAACCAAAGATATAACTAACAAAACCCTATGTTCTTTCCTGAGACAGAATTGAGCCTTGAAAGCATGGCAAGTCTACTGAACCTAAATAATTTTCAAGAGCCTTAAATGCATTTGCTGAACACATCACCAGAGTGTTAATGAGCACTCTGGTAAAAGCTCAGTAAGTCAGTCAGACCCTACTGAGATAGATTGGGGCTTTCAGTTGGAATGTACCAACTACCAAGAATTATGTTTATCTTACATTCTCCAAACACTTGCATCATGTTTGTCAAAGCTATTTAATGTAAATCAACTCTTCATGAGCAGAAGCACAACCCGAAAAAATCTATAACTATACAGGCAGCAATAGAGCTAAACAGTCACTACTTCAGTATTTGTAAATCAAAGTTGTAACGAAAGATTAAAAAATTAATTTGAAGATATTACTGTTGCTACATCTGTAACAAGAAGAAAAAAATATGGAGCAATACAAAGATTTGCTGAACAAATAAACTCATGGAAAGTCAAGTTTCTAAGGTATACCTCATAGAAAATATATTCTGTCTAATTCTTTGTACATTAAACCCATTATTCTCTCTATAGCAGACAATCCCAATTGCAAAGGCTATTCTGTCTTGTACAATGCAATAAGCTCCTAACACATAAGGAGTAGCACTAATAGGCAATAGGCAAATAATATGAATTAAAGTGTCTTTATCCAACTATTTATCTCACAGAAAAAGCTGAGGGTTTTCACTGTTTGTATTCCAGTAAATAAAACAAAGATACTCTGTATGAACAGTATTTGTACGAGGACTGTGGTAAGACTGACTTGAGTCAACAATGTCACTGATGACCAAAAAGGTCAGCCCTGTCCTGGGGACTATTAAGCATGTTAGAGCTGACCAGCTGAAAGAAGGGATTGTTGTGCTTTACTCTGCAGTGTCATGACCTCACCTCAGCACTGTGTGCAGTTCAGGGCCCACATCAAAATGATAAAAAAAATCAGAATTTGTTCAAAGGAGGGCAACAATGGTGGTGAAAGGTCTAGAAGGTATGACTTGAGACACTAGATGTAGTCTCTACCTTAGAGAAGACTGAGGGATGCCTCCTTCCCCTGCTGCGAGGGGGAACAGAGAGATGATCTTGATGATCTCCGTTGTCTGTGACCCAGTGTGAGGGAATGGCTTAAAGCTGCATCATGGAATGTTCAGATTGGTTATCAGGAAAAAGTTCTTTACTGAGATCGTTGTCAAGCATTGGAACAAAGTCCTTCTGGGGGAAACGGTCATGGCCCCAGGCCTGTAAGTTTTTAAGAAAGAGACTGACAAACCCTTTAGGTATGGGGTTTACGTTTTAAGCTTCCAGGAATACTTTCTGTTTAGAGTCAGGAGCTGAACTTAATGGTCTTTTCCAACTCAGGATATTTCCTGATTCTGTGAAATATAATTATTTTTAAATAACCTTATATTTCCTTCTCTAAAATGTTTCATGTAGTTGATAAAATTTTGTGCTCTTAAGACCTTTTTTTTTTTTTTTCCCCAGATGCGGTTTTCACTAAATATTTTTGAAAAAGGTGTTATTTCACATGAGTAGAAAGCAAGATATTTCTATGTGGTAAAACATCTTAATTATTTATGTAAACCTCCTGAATAAGCAGCATTGATACATTTGATTAGAGTGGATGGTTCCACAATTGCTCTTAAAGCAATGTTCTCAGATGCTAAAATGCTTTACCAATAATTTTTTGTTTGTTTACCAAAGCATACAGGCCAGGATTAGAAAATAAAACAGGCAGATGTTTCATTTCTATTCAGACTGAAGTAACAGAAGTGATATCATTATGCAAAGGTCTAGTTGGAGATTCAATGAAAAAAATTCCAACATTCTAATAAAAAACATTTCCCAAAAAACTGAAATAAAATACATGGTCACAAGGACGTTTTTCATTCAAGGTTTCTGCTCCCTCAAAAACAGACAACTTATGACCAAAGAAAGAAGTACAAGAACAGTGAAAATCAGAATGGAAATGTTTCCAGGTATTTACATACAAAATAAGCATCATGATCACCTTCTGGCTTAGAGAAAGTGCTGGCTACTGAAACTACTTAAAACAGAATCAACACCAACTGGCTATTCACTGAAAAAATTAAAATTTTATTAGAGAGTGTTTCCTGATTTATAACTTAACTATGAAATAATGAATAAACGTGGAAGTTTACATTAAACAAGGTGCTATCAAGCTCCCAGCCTAGTTAAGAAGATAAATAAATACATAAATAAATAAATAGCGTGTTAATATTTGTAAGATCGCATATGTGAAAGTAGGTGGTGGAAGATGTTTTTAAGAATGCCAAAATTAAATAAATGCTTAAGTCATGTTTTAAAAAAAAAAAAAAAAAAAAAAAAAAAGTAGCTTAATTATTCTAAATTGTAATTTCAGAGCTTCAAATTTTTTCAAGGTCTGATACTCTTTACTACAAGCATAAATTCTTCTTAATGCTTTGCAAATATTAATACACTAAAATAATCCTAAATCAATGTCTTTTACAGGACAAAATTCCAGCTCTTTTTATCAGTACTTTTCTGCAGGCATAAAAAAAAATATATCCACTCCCTACACAACCTCATGTAAAATATATTCATTTTTCATTCTCTGTCCAAAATGAGACCATTTCAGAGCTTGATTCTGGTATCTGAGTCTTTACTGATCAGCCAGCCTGTGAACCATAGTGTGAGCCATCTACCACTTTAGCATAATCTATCTCTGAAGTGTTGAACAAACTACTACTTAAACTAAGCTATCTGCAACTTTGGTGCTACCCGCATTTGGTCTTTAGGAAGTGACTATTAGATAGAGTTTTCTGTTAGTACGTTTTGGTGCTAGTGCTATGTTATCAAGATGTTGAATAAGTAATTCTTGAATATATTAAGACAGAATACTTATAATTTATTGTATTGAACAGCACAACACCTTTTGTTTTTGTCTAAGAAAAAAAGATTAATTACTTTTTAAGCAACAACTCTACAAATAATATGTTTTTAACAGGTATTTGACTGCAAAGTAGTGCTTCACATGATGTAAATAATGTTTCCCTAACATTTTCCATAAAAGATTAAAATTCTTATTTTAACAGTCCATAAATTCTCGTACTTCTGGCAAATTCCTTTTCCTATGTTCACATTCACTCCCTTCACCTGGTAGTCAAAGATTAAAGCATTTCTACTTTTGCTGAATTTAGATATTTTTTTTTCTGCATTTAAAGAATATTTTCCTACTGCAGACTCATATTGGAAGGTTCTAAACCCTTTATATATCTAGAATTTGATTTCAGTTATCAGTATTTCATTCAAAATTATGTTTTAGTTCAGCTTCTGGATGATATTTTCTAATTCATTCAAATTGCAATTCTAAAAGTTCCTGCATAGTTTTTCAGCTACTTCTAATGTATAAACATTCCGTAAGAGAAGAAGAAAATAATCACAATATTACTCCAGAAGTTTCAACAAAGTCCAATAAAGGAAATAACAAAATCTCCTTCCATCTGTACTAGCATAACTGAGGAATAACCTTTACCATTTTGTGGAAGCATTCTGGTATAACACTGAATGAATTCTAGTCCAGGAATGAATAAGAAAGAAAATTCCTTGCAAAATTTTTAACTGGTATATTAAAAAAAAAAAAAAAAAAAAAAAAAAAAAACAAACCCAAACATGCAGTATATTTATAAAATCGTATTTTTGCAGCAGGAATAACAAAAATGCTTCATTTGAAGTCCTTTTTAATTGCCAGCTATCTTAACTTTGAAAACTGTTCCTTTGTGATGCAATTAGCACTTCGTTTCACAGCAGCCCTGGAAAGATCAGAACTACACAGCTATATCATAATATATAGCTAAATCAAAATAACTTGAGTATTTTCCCGGTTGTGGGATATTTAGTAGAAGGTGTTATCACACAGCAATCTTTTCTCCTAGAAGCAGTACTTGTTTTTGTAAAATCGATAGGATGCTTTACATCTTTGAGCCTTCAAGCCATCTGTGAAACTTGGCAAGAACTGGCCAATGGTTTAAAAGCTGTTAGCAGTGGAGGAGAGCAGGATAACAGATAGACATACAGACAGTATGTATTATTAGATGAAGTGTTAGACCATACCTGAATTAGACTATGTGTGTTAGCAATAGTTTTATTTCTTGAGACTTTTCTATGTCTGTTAAGAATCATCTCCATATGCCAATAAAAAGAAATTTTAACTAAAATGCAGATTGCATCTCTTGCATCTGAGTGTCATTGTGTGGTTCCTTTCCTTAAAGAAGAAGCTCAAAATAAAAGCCCTAAAAGGAATCTAATTGCATTAAATTATCTCAGCTCAGGTATCAACCAAACATATGGACCATGCAGCCACATCGGCTGAATCAAAATCAAGGTTAGGTCTTTTGGATGTGTTCCCTTTGCTGATAAAACACCCTCCTGTGTACAACTAACTACTTTCTGATCATTGCAAGTGCAAAATAATCAGAGTATTGCTAAGAGCTCAATGAGCACCAAGTATGCCTGATACCTAAAGCAGTCTGTTACCTATCCATTAAAGGTCCTAATGATGATCTTTATTATGCACATGCTGCTTCTAATAAGTGACATTTGGAAGTGGGATTACCTACGAAATAGATACACAGGTCCTTGCCAAGAAACAGGTTCTGCTACTAGATAAAACGTCATCTGAAATCATAATTTCATACTGCAAAATAGTCAAACAACTGATAATACTATCTGCCTCACTTTGTTCATTAGCCAGTACAAACCTCATAAATTTTATACGGTGATTAGAGCAATCAGCACACACTATCTCAAGTTATAATTACCCACTTGATATTAGAAGTTTCTCTGTTCTAGGCAACATAATTGGTTGAAAAATGTTGACTCTCGCATAGTGAGGATTCACAAAATTTCATCAAAATACACTAAGAAAAACTCTGTTGTTCTTTAATTTCCAGGACAAAATGTAAGAATGTAATATAAAGGGATTACCATATTTCTTGGGAGTAACATATAGAAATATTGTATATAATATATTGTAAATATGTGCCACCATATTACTGATAGCACCTTTTTTTTTTTTTTTTAACTAGGAAAGAAATCATAAAATTATAAATGGAATAATTTAAAAGTTATTAAGGAATAGGGAAGATTACATATGTAAGGTGCTCCTCATAATTCAAGTCTATGTAAAGATGTACAACTGAGTGGCTTGGTATGCCTAACAGAAGTTATCATTGAGAGAATAAGAAAAAGAGGAAGAAAGACAATCCATGTTTTATGGTTAGTCCAACAGTTCAGGTGCATAACCCCAATAGAGATTTACACACACAGCTTTGGTCTAATAAACTTTTTATGAGCTATGGAAAAGGAAAAGCAGTGTTATAAAAGAAAATTTTTAAGGTGTCAGGATATGCCTAGCCTTCAAAATTTCTCAATACAAAGACATGTTGAATCCTAAGATTCTGTAGGGGTCAGGAACAGTGACTTCAACTAGTATCTGGAAAAGGCATTAAACTTCCCTCTCAAATGCCATTTCAACAATATTTTTTATCTACTCTCACTGAGAAAAAATTCCTTGAAATAAAAACTGTACAGGGTCATATATAAAGAATTTGCAGAAAGAACAACTACAGTAGAGCTCAGTTAATAAATTGGATGTTCCTCACACTGTAAATGATTTTAAGTTTACACTTTCATTTTCTGCCTCTGAAAACTGACATAATTTGCAAACTTCATCTGCCAGAGAGCCTGTGGTGCAACTCTTTTCATATAGCAGCATTTGTCACAATCACAAGCTTTTCAGGCAAAAAAAAAGCCACCAACAAAACCAAACTCCAGTCTGTGTGACAAATAGCAGGATATTTCATGTGAAAATGTTTTGCAAATCACTTCCTTCCTAGATTTGATGACTCACAGGACACAACACAAAGCGCTCTTCCCAAGCACAGGGGACACAGAAAATGGAGAATAGCAACTTTGAAAAGGTGCAAATTAAGAGCTTTCATTAAGATCTGCTCGTCAGAAGTAGTAAAGTACTAAATAGTAGCATAGATTCTGCATATCATTCTATACATACTCAGAGTCTTTTCATAACTTAACAGCCTCTTTTTGAAGGTAACCAAAGATAGGACAAGAGGAAAGAGGTTGCACCAGGGCCAGGGGTCATCTAGACTGGATAATAGGAAAAGTTCTTTACTGAAAGGGTAGTCATTTGAGACATTGTAACAGGCAGCCCAGAGAAGTGGTGGAGTCATCATCCCTGGAGGTGTTAAACAAAGCCATAGCTTTGACATTCAGGGAGATGGTTTTGTGGTGGACTTGGCAGTGTTAGGGTAATTGTTGGCCTCAATGATCTCGAAGGTCTTTTCCAACATAAATGACACTCTGGCCTTTCAAGCCTTTCTCTCAGAAGTTATGCATGTACATCTGTGACCAGAGGGAACACAACGGAGAAATAATTTCTATTAAATAAAAACAAAGAAAGCAAACAATTTTCCACCATCATCTCAGTCAATTCTCCCATTCACGTACTGCAAAATTCTGCAAGGTCTCTCTGAAGTGGCCAATCCTTCCAGAGACACTTCTATCCCTAGATCAGTAAAAGGTAGTCTGTTCCTTTCCTTTCACTTAAATTTTCATTTTACTGCCATGCTAAGAATGATGCCCTAAGGCATCATGCTGACAAATACATTTTATTTTCTGTTATTCCTGATTACATTGGCAAACATTTCTTTTCCACACCAACTATGCAGGTGATTTGGTCTTACTCATAAATTTTCTTTCAAAATCAGAAGAATTAGAAATTTTATTCTTTTGATCTCTATTCTGTAATTATGACAATAACATAAAGGCCAAATGAAAGCATTAACAAGAGGAAATTAATGGAATTTTAAGTTTTCAATTACATTTTATCTTTCTAGGAAAACTAGCAAATGATGCAATGTGATACACAGAAATTAAATTATCCAGAAGCCACTATATGGCTTTCTGTAAGTCATTTTACAAAGGATATGTTGGAAACTTTCAGAGTTCTTATTAGCAGTAAAGTGGCTGTTTATGAATATTAACATTATAAGCCATTCATTAGTCTTAGTACTAGGAGGGTGTGAGATCAAATTACCTATAAACTTACTTAGACTGCAAAATTTTGCTAAGAATTTTGCATGAATTAATTCTAAGTGGTGTCTTTCACAGCTTTATAAAGGAAATTATCTTCTTTCTTAGCTCCATTAAAACATATTTACTGAGTTATGGGCTCTACAGCATGAAAAATTTAACTGATTGAATGAGTTTAAATTACTAACTATTGATTTCTCTTGACTTTGAAAACATTGTGACATCTGTGGGCAGGAATTTCCAGCTTGGTAATATTTAAAGTGGCTTTGGAAAAAGCAAAACCCTCTAATATCACATCCCTGTTACAGCTATGTTACTGTGTTGCCAGTAATGTTGAAGAAGGTGATTTTTTCTCTCTACAGAACACTGAAGTGACCACACCTGGACTCCTGAGTCCAGTTCTGGGCTCCCCAGAACAAGAGAGACATGGATATATCAGAGAGAGTTCAACAAATGACCAAGAAGATGTTGAAGGGGCTGGAGCATCTGTCTTACAAGAAAAAGATGAGAAAACTAGAACTGTTCAGCTTAAAGAAGAAAATGCTCAGATTGTTTCTTACCAAGGAGTACAAATATCTGAAGGAAAAGAATGAATAAGAAGGAAACAGACTATTCTAAGTGCTGCCCACTGACAGGGCAAGAGGCAACAGGACAAACTGAAAAATAGGAAATTCCAAATGAACACAAGACAACACATCTTCACTGCAGTAAGGCAGGCTGTCCAGTGAGGTCAATAAATTCTACTTCTGTGGAAATATTCAGCATCCAACTGGACGTGTTCCAGGGCAAGGTGCTGAAGCTGACCCTGCTTGAGCTGGGGGAGCAGACTACATGATCTCAAGAGGTCATGTCCAACCCACATGATTCTTTGACTCCCTAAATTTAAAAGGTCTTCTGTCAAAGGTATTTCCAGGCACCCATACACACACCATACCACACTAGGAATTATATTTAAATAAAAAATGCTCTAAAGAACTATGAGACACAGCAATTCCAACAAATGTTTTTTAATTTTAATTCCATCAGAACATTTCCCCTCTCCATGAATTATACTAACAAGGGCATGCAGGTGGTATGATAGTGCAAGCAACGTATAAAAGAAAATATTAGTCACCATGTGAAATATTAAAAAAAAAAAAAAAACAAGAAACAAATAATGTCTTGGTCAATTTACTATCTATGTGAATGTATAGAGGCAAAAGTGCATGAATGTAAGTTTTCACATTGTTTGTTTTCTAATTTTTATAAGAACATCTCTATAAATCTCTAAGCAATAATGATCCAATGATTATGAACATGCAGTACAGTAAAAGAAAACAGTCTTAAAATTTCTTCCATTTTATCAGAATCCAGGTGAGATTTCTCTAAGGTTGGTTGGAATGTGTCCAAAACCTTTCAAGCCTCACAGACTGAAAGATTTAGAAGTATACTTCTGCACAATACTTAACTGTACCACAGATAAAGAAAGTATCAACAACAGCTCCTTACTGAGAGCTCCAGGCTTGTGCCTTTTTAAATAATTAGCCTATTAGACATTACAGAGCGGTTGCCCTAAGACTGATGTATACTATCCCAGCCTAACAGAAAAGGGATAATAATTTTGATAAACCTGAACCTTCAGAAAAAAAAAAAAACATTCTTGAAGTAAAATTAAGCCTACAGCCCCAAGGAATCTGTGCATTTGAGAATTTGACATAAAATTCTCCCCACATAACCTCCTAGATTTCAAGCTCGCACTTGCACCTATACTCCTACTTCTCCAGAGGAAGACCTAGACTACATTTTGATCAGGTGACTATAAAATCTTATTTATATTTTGGGCAGTGAGAGTAAGAGGTATAACAAAAGAGAACAACATTCAAAATAAAGTGGGTGAACAGTGAAAATGGTGAGAATTGTGCCTAGCTATGTCTGGGATCTTGTGTGACTAAACAAACTTTTTTTGGCATGAAAATATCCCTGTACATTGACATTTCCATATATGAAACTCCATGTAGTTGTTGACATAATTTAACACTTCTTTGTGGTACTAATCAAAAAAAAGACAACAGGTTCAGAACTTGACTCAAGATTCTATGCAAATATTTTACTCTTGAACTAGATAAATATAATCATCTCAGACATTTTTATGATGAACATACTCTTTGTTTTACAATTACAGTTTTAGTAGACAGGAGGGATAAACAAATCCATATAATTACCATAACTATACTTTCAGTCATGTGAATGTATAATAAAAGCTTTATGTTTATGCAGTTTTATTATAAAGTCACTTCAAACATAAGCAGGTTTTCCTCTTTGGAGGAGAAAAATTATGAGTCAAGTAAAACAGACAACTTACTTAGGTTACCACTCCTACCCACTTTTGCACAAAGGCCACTTGCTGAATTATCAGAGTAGTGCAAGTTATAGGCTTATTTTTTGTCTTTTTGTGCGTACACAAACACTGCATCTCAGACACCATTTTGTGACAAAAACAGATAAAGGATGACATGAAGTGTCAACACCTATCCATATGGTATTTACCAAAAAAAAGATATGCTTTATATATATGGAAAATATAGCACATAAACACAGACTAGATTATTCTTCAGCAGCAGCAATCAATGGGCTGAGAAAATCTATGTACTTTACATGTGCATGCCATCCTAATCAGTAGTAAGAAAAAGACCTTGCTGACACCATATAATTGGGCAATAAGAAGAATGCAAATTGCATTAAAAAAAAGAGTTTTAAGACAACAAAAAATGTGCTTCAAAACACATATGTAAAGCCAAAACACATAAACAAACAATTAACAGATAAAAAAGATTAAGAAATTACTTTGGACATTGGGTATTGACTGCAGCATTTTGCACAAACTGGCCTCAAAGAACAAAGTGCTAATCTTAGTTTGTACATTAATATACATCTTTTTTTTTTAAATTTTATTTTACTATTTATCTAAACTCAAAAATACACTGTTTATAAAACCTTTAAAAAACACAACAAAATAGGTCTCAGATATATGAACACATCATTGCACTTTTGAGAAGATATAGTCAACTGTGAAACTGTTAATGTGTTCTACAAATTAGGTAAGAATGTACTAACAAACCAAGTAAGTGGTTAAAATGCACCAGACTGAATTTAAATAGACATCCTTTCCAAATTCCAACTAGTAAATCACTATATAATGTGTTATTCACTCAGAAAGTGAAAGAATGGTGCACTTTTGAAATGTCTGTCTTTGGCTGTACAGCACAAAATTCAAGAGAACTGTACTTATGACCTACATTCAAGGTGAGAGGTAGAAAACTTCATAAACCATCACAATTCACAGTAGTATGTATCAAACATCTGATAAACTTCATTACATAAATTCTGACTTGTTTTCTTTCAATCTTCTGTTAATTTAAATGATGGAATAAATCCATACAATTAGTCAAGATCACAGAAGTGTTGACATACGTTACTGAAATGCATCACAGCCGTGTGACACCAACACCTGAGAGTGTTAAGCTAGGTGCTTGCCTCCTGTATCTCAGGCTCATCTGAAATATTTATATATCCATCAGCTTTGCCCTTCCTTTCACACAATGGAAAAAATCTAGACAAAATAAAAAATCTGTAAGAATGTCCACAGCCAAAAAAATTCATAATCAGTCTTTATTAACCTTTAAGTTAAGATCTGCTGACAATATATTTATGACATAACATGCACCTCTGATTTGCAAATCAAAATGTTGCATTCTATAATAAAAGGTGAAATCCCTTATTTAGATGTATCTAACATTTAGTATTAAATTAGCCTTCTTTATTACTATAATGAGAAATTTTCTAATTTTTTAAAACAGTGGTGGGTGCTAGTTACTCAAAAATATAGTTTGAAGACTTTTGAAAAAAATAATCAAATGGTTGGGCTAAATCCCCAGTTCCAGATTCTTCCTAACACATTTCGAACAGTGCTATGGTTTGACTAACCAGCACAATAAAGGAGGAGATATTTAAATGAAGAATTATCCTTGTAATAGAGAAATATATAATCAGATAATTTATCATTAATATAAATATAAATATATATTAATATTATATAAATATAATATAAATATAAACATTAATATATAATTTTTTTTTTTCTAAACCATTAAGAGTTCTTTGAGGGATTTTTTTTTTTTTTTTTGGTGTGTGTGGTTTTACTTTTATTAAACACAAGAAGTATTTCACGGAGTTATGAGAAAATAAATCATACACTGGTATTTCCCCTGGAAGTGCCTTGCACAGCAAGTCCTAAGGTCTACTCTAAGACTATTACTAAAATACTACATGTCATACCAAACTTTTATTCCCTCTGACATAGGATATTTATGATAAAACAAAAATAAACCAGAACTATACTGCAGCCAAACCCTGAAATAACTTAAAATACTGATTTTAAAATACTAAGAATTCTTCTGTGTATTAAATTGCTTTTATGCAACAGTGAGAGAATACAAAGTTCATTTTTCTCCCTTTCTTTTATTGATTTCTTTGTTGCTCTGACTGACACAGTATAATACATACTATATTAATGACCTAACCAAGAAAAATTTTCTAGATTATTAGTTACTTTCAGATTTTGAGACATACTTCTCTTGTTTTGCTCCTTACACAGCATTAAGTTTCAAGAATTCAGGGAGTTTGAGTTTCCTTCAGTGTTAACCTTAATCAAGACATTTGTCTTTCTTCAAAATATCCTATATCACAAGACAAATTAAGTGTACCCAAGACAACCAATGTCCAAATGTAGTGAGTCACATTCCTTTTTCTTGTCCACTGTGAGCAAAAAATTAAGAAAATGGAAGTAGATATTTGTTTAAACATTCAAAGATTCTACAGAAATATAAAAACTTCTTCCTGTGCCCTGAACACTCACACAAGTTGTTGCATGTTTTGCACATACTTGAGTAGCCTCTTAACAATCACTGCAAGACATTTCTCCCCTGCTAATGTTTTCATACAGCTTCTGAAAGCAGTTTATGTGAAGTCTTTTACCTTTGAAAAGTCTAGAGGGATCCCTTCTTGTGGTAATCTGCAATCCTGAGCCAGGGTAACACACTTGGCAAGTGTAGTTTCCTCTTTTTTGATTTTATTTTTTCAAACAAAACTGAAACACTACAGACCCAACAAACCAGTAACTATGAAACTAATTATAAACATTGTACTAGTAAAGGAAATAAATGCTTAACCTTTTTATGAGGAGGCTAAATCTGAACAACAGATGACTTGCTTTAGGCTCTTACATTGCTGGTTGTATTTCTGACAAAACCCTGTTGCTGTGTAAGCATTACTAGTTTTCACTGCCAAACTGTATTTTGGACTTAGGTCCAACGGACCTAATTTCTTTCCCTTTCAATATGTACTCTTGAAAATAGCTTCTAACCTATCCAGAAGACATGCTTGACATCCTGACATTTTTCAGTCTCTGGCATTCCTTTAAGCATTGTTTCACCTCTTCAGATGTGACTTTCTTAGACAAGGTTATCCTACGATAATAATCAGCCACTTCAGGATTTGTGATAATAGAAAAGGAAAAGAAAAGCCTTTCTTCTAAAAGATATAACAATAAAAACTTCTCCCACAGAGGAAAAAAAAAAAGGCAAGATTAAAAAAAAAAATTTTTTCCACAAGTTTTAGTTGCTAAACCACCTATAGTCAAGGAACCATCTATTTGAGAAGAAAATATGACCTTCCACTCTGTGCCTTTTAATCTTGGTCATGCTTTGTGGGTATTTTTATAGATCTAACAACAGAACCTTTCCATTTTGTGTCAGCTGTGTCACATATATTGTAAGGAAAGAAGCTACAACATTGAGCCTTAGATGCTCTTTTAGCTTTTGTCACCTACTCAGCAGCAAGTTACCCAGTTCTGATTCTCTGCAGGTTTATCTGGATGTCCAGCATTATGGACTGACTTATTCCACCACTGGAACAGAATTAGACACACTGTATAAAGTTAAGAATCCGTGGAAGTAGAGATCAATGCCTAGATCTTCTCTCTTTATGATTTTCAGTAAGTCTGTAACGCTAAACAAGTATGATCAGTAATCCCTTTTAAAAGGAAATCTCAGATCTCTGGTAGGAAACTAAACTTGATCTGTATAGTAAACTTTCTGTGATTACAGTGATTGTAAAATATTTGTGTTCTGAAAAACTGGGAGCAAACAAACATTGTTGTAGCTAACTAAAGCATAAAATAGACCTGAGCCAGGAAAGAAATCTATGAATTTATCAGCCTGAACCAGCTACCTGTATCTACTGTTAAAATAAATGGAAGTGTAACAGTCTCTCAAAAGTGCACTTTTTAAAGTTATAACCTGTTTTTTCCTTTTTGTTTAACAACGAGACTGGTACACCTAACTATAAAAACGTTTTCATTATTTACTGGATCAGATCTAGACCCATTAGAACATGAGAACTATGTATACAAATTTGGTGAATGTAATTTAAAGGATTCTTGTAATTAATAAAAAATAACAATAATATGGTGAGATAAGGACACTGCAAAACCTGTTCCTTCCACATATTTTTTGTGAGGGTTATCAGAAAGTCAGCCTTCATATGAGTACATAAAATTATATGTCAACCCATGTTTATACCCTCTTTACCTTCCAAAAGAAAGTGTGCATTTCTGAAAGGCACACAAAAGAACATTTAACCGTATTGCCACCACAACAGCACTGGAAGCAACCATGACCAATGCCTCATAACTCCCAGGGTAACATTTGACTAGATATTTCTTTGAGAGGAAAAAAAAAAGTGAATTTTTGGACTCAAACAGAATTATTTCAACTTCACTGTGTGACCTACAGACACAATAATGACTTTTAAAAACAATGATGCAGAATTTGCAGAATTACAGGTAACACCATAAAACTACCAGAAAGAATTTAAAAAAAAAAAAAAAAAAAAAAAAAAAAAAAAAAAAAAGTTTCTGCCAATGTTCACAAGCTATTTCCAAGCTGCATTCTATGCAGCTGTTCTAGCTGTTCTGACTTCACTGATGTTACATCAGGAATTAATCAGCAAAATTCTGGCTCATTACCTTCAGAGTTAATTTTTGGGAGACCCGTTCATTAAGCAGGGCTCCTTCCTCAGTTCTCTAAACTTATTTAAAATAAAAACTAATCTCATATTGAGGCATCACTACCCACTTGCTCACAGGATAAAAATATAATGTTACAAGGAAGAAAACTTTCATTTCGATCCAATCACATCGAGACAAAAAGCGAAAAAGGAAATCTAGAAAGAAATATTTTTATCATCAAATCTATGATATATTTTGCTAGTTTTCCACCCATCTTTTCACACTTCTAGAACTACACAGTTGTTCCTAGCTTTTTTTTTTGGCTGACAGTGAATTAAGTCAAAAAGCAAAAAGTTACCATCCACAACAAGCCCCAGTTGCTCATTAGCATCTTTCTTCTCATGTTATTGCTGCCCCTCAGATCTACTAGCTTAACTTCATGCACGACGAGAGCAGGTGCTGATCAAAATGTTTAGTGTCAGATTAAAATTTGCTTTTAAGTGCAAGATATTTGACAGACACATGGTAAGGAGAGGCTACAAATGCAATCCTACTGTCTTACAGGAGGGTATAATAATTTCTGTCAGGAAAAATTCAAAATGCTCTTCAGTAGTGAAGAGCAGCTGAGGTATGCCTGGAGTAACAACCAAATCAGCATTTCAAACCGCAGCCTTAAAGTTTTGGGGACAGATGAGAGGAAGAAATAGCAGATTATCACAGACAGAACACTAAACTCTATTAGAGATTGGGTATAGCTTTAACAAAAATCTCTGTCTTATGGAACTAAAAAATGAGAACAAAATTCCTGTTTTCTATGCTAGCTTGCATTTATGGAATAACCAAACCCATTAAAAATAGGAAACCATGAGAATTCTCATAAGTCATGTGGCAGCATGTAATTAAACTATATCCTTATAATATAAGATTTTTTCCAGGACTGGCTACATTAATACAATGTTAAAGGAAGTAGCCGATGCGTTTATTGAACCCAGCAGCATATAAAATTCACTATACAAATATTCCCCTTCCTTGGTCATCTTAAGGTTACAAAAGCTGGATCCAGAGCTTATGCGCTGGGGACATGCAAACCCGGTCTCTAGGAACCCAGCTACCAAGTCCCACAGACCCTGGGTAAAAGTTAGGCAGTGGTTCAGCCCCTTTGGGTATTTATCTAAACAAGACTGATCATTAAATACAAGCTTGTTACACAAGCTAAAAATTGCTCTCTTGCAAGGAAGAAAACAGCAAATTCACCTTCTTGGGCTCCAAACTCATGGTCTAGCCAAATGTACTTCCTCTCTCCTTACTTCAAATAAAATTTTTTCTCTGCTCATTTCACAACACCTAGAAATACAAAAAGGAAATCTTGCTGAGATGCATTGAAAACATTCATTTAGCATAATCTTTTCCCAGAAACTGGATTAGGAGTTGTTTGTAGTCCTGGTTCTGTATAAGAGATCATAAATATCAGATGGGAATATCAAAGGCACTTGCAAAGCAATGTTACTGATGTTAACTCAGTAGTTTTAACCCTTCAAGTTAAATAAAAGACAGGCTGTCATTAATTAACACCAGAGAAATGCCATGTTCCCTTTCTCCATGGTCAGCAGTCTGTAATAAGTTCAAAAAGATAACATACTACTTCCATGGAAAAGAAAGAAAAGGTAAGAGTGAAGCTTTTATTTTTATAATTTCTGTCTGAATAGAGCACACTCTGATTCCTGTGCTGGGAAGAAAACAAAATTCTAAATTACCTTTCTCATTCAAAAAAGTAGAAAATAATTTAGATATTTCTAAGAGGCACTACAACAACAAAAATGATATACTGTATGTGCTGCTTCCAAGAAATAGAAACATTTGATTATTTTGAAGTACTGGTCAGAGCTGGCAGTTGAACTCAATTATGATTCTATCAGGTGCCAGCTAATACATTCAATATTATTTGAGAGAAGATGAAATATAGTAGTCCATGCAAATCAGAACAGAAAGGCCTCTCACTAAGCTGATGCTAAGCTGCACCTTGCCCATGAATAGGTCGCACATTCAAGATAAAAAAAATGTAATGCATTAAAACTAAAGGATAAAATCAACTTTACAGAATAATATAAAAGTACTTTTGATTCAAAAACATGCTCCTGCAGAACTTAAAGCAGAAAAACATATGACATGGTATTACTCTCTTTGTAAAAGGTCACAAATAATTAAAAAGATTATATTAATGCAATGTCTGCATTGTTTTCTGTGTCCATCTGCAAGAGACCTATTTTCTCTACACTATTTAGCATACACTAGGAAGAGATAATAATTTGTCTGAGATTTCTCCAAAGATTGCACAATGCACTACACATGTAACATTTATTTAGGATTATCAAAAGCTGCAGTGAAAATTAGGAAATTATTAAACATATACAGAAATGGAGCAGCAGAGTTGGTCCTTAAGGGCAGTTGATGCTTCCTTATGCTTAATGCCAGTTAGGTCCCAACCCACTAAAAAAGCACTACTAAGAAAAGATTAGTATTTTCTGCCAGGCCATGCTGTAAATTAACACTCTTAATTGTACTGGCATGGTGCTCAAGGGGAAAAACTAATTCTAAACTCAGAGAAATCAGAAGAAGGACTTTAATTCTGCTCTGTTAAGCAAGAGGGTTATCTTAGAAATTAAGGAAAATTTTAAGCACACAATGTTACTGTCATCATTATTTTCTAGAACGATGTGTTGTCCATCTGAGAAATTTTGTTTCACGAGCTTAAACTTTTTTCCTTCAGATAATATTGCAGTGCCAAACAAGCCTTGGTCCTCCTGGTCATCACTTCTTTTCTGTAGCTTACCCCAAGATGACATAAATATTTTGTTTCACATTCACAGATTCTTTTCCTTTGGCCTTAAAGATGTAATACTCTATGAATCAATTCTGCCCTTGCCATTATGACAAACAAGTTACTTACCCTTCTTGTGCTCCAAGTCTTGAATTGTTTAATTCATTTATGCTCTTGCCTCTCCACAAATACTCTTATCTCCCCCAAATCTATATATTTTTGGAAGAAGGATACTTGATTTAGCAATCAATGCACATAAAAAAAAAGTATCCATTAGAAGATGATCTATCTCTCTAACCTAGTTTCTCCAGTTACTGGTTTGAAGTGGAGACATTGGCATCCAAAGTGACTAGAAATGAGCGCTTAATAGATGCAATACGTTTCCAAGTCAGCAAAATATTCATTCCCAAGTCAGCTGAAGACTTAGAACTGAACTTATCCCTGTGAAATCACCACAGAATTCTGCAGATTGCTATTTCTAAAAAATAGTAAATGATAAAGTCAACACTTATGGCAAATAAGACTGTGGACTGAGCAACAAGAGTGAAAATGTAGGTTGAAAGGACTTTTGGAGATCCAAAAAGTCCAGATTTCTCCCCAAGTCATGGCAACCTTCTAAGTTTTATTGGGATGCTTTGGGGCCATGTCTAGATAAATTTTAAAAGCCGCTAAGCCTGGAGGTCTCTCTCTAATCAACTTGTACCAGTGCTTAACCTTGCTCCCTGTGAAAAGCTACCTTTTCAAATCCAACAGGAGTCTCCTTCATTAACACTTGTGGCCACTGTCTCCTGCCCTATTGCTATGCACCTCCCAGGGGAGCCTGGCCCTGACTCCTCTACTGGTGCAACTAGCTTCCTGCAGTGCCCTTTCTCTTGCCTCCTGGTAATACAACATCAACCTCAAGGCCTCCCACTCATCACTACATTTTCTTGACCTTCTTGTTTTGCAGTGCTGCAAATTTGACATGGCTGTTCCACTGCAATAGAAGAGGGAAATTCTGTGCCTCAACACTGCTGCTGTGCCTGCCATTCCTTTCTGTAAGAGCACTTTCCACCTGTAATTCATTTCCACCAGATCCCCATGCCCTTTCCATGTGACTATTGTCAGACAGGATGCATCATTGCACCGGGTAATCCCAAATTAGATGCAGAACTTCTGCTGAGCTGTCTTTGTGAAGTATATTTATACAGATTTTTAAGACAGATACGCCTGTCCTAAGAAACTTAGCCTAAACTAGGTGAGACAAGTAGATGAGACAGGATAAAAAAAAAAAGAAAAACAAAAAAACCCCCAAACAACTGCTCAAGAAAGACGAGTCATTAAAAAGAAGACTGGTTAAAAGTTTTGAGACAGATTCAGGTGGACCATGAAGACAAATGCAAATTCAGGAACTTCTGTTCAAAGTGTGGGAGACATAATTGAGAGACTAAAATGCAGAAATAGGTGATAGAAATAAATAAATAAATAATATTGGAGGGCCACTTGACTGTGAGGCATAAGAATAAAAGAACGATTGAAACAAAAATAAGATTATGTACAAGCTTGGGCTGCTGCTCATGTCTTCATTCAGCTATTTAGTTTTTCACTTCTGAGATTCCAATTAGGCAACATCAAAGATACCACAAACCACTTGAGGTACAAAAAGGTCTTCAAAAGGAAAAGTAGTACTGCAGTGTGTCTGTACTATCTGACAAGGAAGAGTTCAATAAACCTCTACTGCACTTGAACAATGAGGAGTGAAAAGTCTAACCTTAAAATATAAGTGATGGAAAGAAATAAGCATGTGCCTGAAAGGAAATCTCAGATTCATCATCCTAAGCTTTCAAAGACAAACTTTAAACAAAATGGAGAGAGCTGAAAATACCTATTCATTTTGCTTGTGAGAAAAACCAATCTCTCATGCCTTTAGGCAGTACAGAATTATGTGGTCTTTTGAACTGAAAAAGTGCAAACTGTAGAGGATCAGACTGAATAAATGTTAAGATACCAGTCTCACAGGGCCTTTGGGAATCTACTCAATAACAATATTTTTGAGATGTCACACATAGGAATGGTGTATTTGTTATCGTTATATACAACTTGCAGAGTAACCAAATAAAAATGGAAGGATGTGTATACAGCAAGGAATAGAGTCAAAGACAAAGGAAATATCTGCATGTGAATATGTAACACATATAAAAAGACCCATCATACTAAGGTGAATTGCAAAGAAAGAAGGCAAAGCAAACAAGCAAAGAGAAAAATCACAAACCACCCAAAAAAACCCCCCTACCAAACTGAAACTTTTAACTGGGCTGTGCTATAAGAAATACTAAGTGGAAAAATATTAATCTAGTTCAAATGTTGAAAAGCTGGTCTGGTTAGTAGGGCTCTTTCCCCCAGTACATGTAAAGATTTGACATTAAGAATTCATTTAGTCCTTATAGCAAGAAGAAATCTCCTTATCATAAAAAGGCAGATACTAGCAACTGGATGAGGAACAGTTTCCCAAATCTGTAAAGTTTTTTACAGCACTACTGTTACAGCTGTTGCAGAGTTGCAGATGGGACAAGAGTTATATCCTATATCCAAAAATGAAATGTGTATATATATATATCTGAAGAAGGCTTTTTGAAAAAGTCCTCACATTGACCTTGTTGCATAGACCTGCCTTCCTGAAGATAAATTTTGTTGCACTTTATTCAGGCTACAAGAGTGGTGGCAGCTGTGTGGAAGCCTTTTGGTCTCTGTGGTGGGAAGGTTAATACCAACAGAATCCACCTCCACTGTTGAAGTTCTTTCTGTGTTGTTAAGCAGAAGTATAAATAAAAAGCTGAAGCCCTTGGCTGAGGATCTCATTATATCTCAAGGCTGAGATACAACTCAATATGCAAATATATTTTACCCTGGTGAGCCAAAATTAGTCAGAAGATAAGTATAATTTTCAATATCTAGCATGTTGCTTATAATATCATAAAAAAGTATTTAAAAACTCTGATTATTTGTTCTAAGCCTGTAATCCTCTTTAGGAATAAGATATCTACTTCATAAATACCTTCTTGAGGGGGAAAAAAAAATCAACCTCTTTATGTGGCAACCTGTAAAACTAACTACATCTTCTTGTGAAAAGAAAGATAAGAAGGCATAAAGGAGCTGACTTTAATTGACACCTTTCCTACAATAATCTGGAACAATACTTCAAGAAGAGCAAAAAACAGGTTTAGTCATGCCCTTCTTTTCTTGTATCATATGCCAAAAGAAGGTTTCAATCTCTTTCCTAAATTACATACTTCCTTATTGAATTCTTTATTTCACCTCTTTTATCCTTTACTTCCTACCCTTTTAATCAATTGCTAAAATTGGTCAGCAGAATTGCACATCAGGTACACAACATTTCCTTTTATTGGCATGAGGTACATGGGAGACAGGAGCTCAAAAGGCTATTGTGTGCAGTCCATAAGATATCATTTCCTGCAGACAATATATGTCCACTGTTATAGCAGGAATGAGGCCAAATTTGATTCAAGCTATCCATTTGAAGTTCCTTGTTTCTGCAATTATTCAAAGTCCATCTTTGTACCAAATACAATGTTCTTTAATGCCATAATTCTACAAAAATGGAGCAAATAACTTGGACCTTTTATGTAGCTACAGGTAAAATAAAGACAGAAGTGAAAATATAGAGTGGACAGTAATGAAAAAGTAATTAAAAAGTGTAGAGACATAAGGGGAAAAGTGGGGAATTGGAATGATAAGAACTCAGCAGGAATAACAATTGCCCCATCCTCAGATACCATGGAGGCTCACAATTGCCTACCTGAGTGGTAGCTGTCTGATGTTCAGGGACTCAGCAGGACCTCACATTAAAGTAGTCAGGCATTATAAAATTCTGCCTGGTAGTAGATTACCTATCTAATGTTTCTATCAGAAAATAAGTAATTGATGTATACTCATAAATTAAGTAAATTTCTGCTTGTAGGTGTCTGGGGATGGTAAGAGTTGTTCAAATAAAAGTGACACAGTAGAAAAAGAGTATAGAAAATAAGAGAATGGTTTGATTCAAGAGTTATCTATCAGTTTGAATTTACTAACACTGCAGTTTTTAGAATAAGAAAATGAAGTTGGCCTTCAGGTTTTGCAAGATAAACAACTTTGCCAATTCAGAAAATCAGTTCATATTTTTAAGTCTCAGTGTTGATAAAACAGTATTTTTCAAACAGCTGCATCATTTTGAATCTGAATTTCATGACAACATCACAAAAGCATAGAGAAGAGCGGAGTGTTTCCTTTAGGGCTAACACTGTATGTGGATATTACAGAAATGTCATTATAAAAAGCTTTGGTGTCACAGCCAGAACACCAGCAATCTACAAAGACTGACTAGACAGACTGACAGGCTAAAGACCTTGTCTAAAAGTCAATTTGTATGACATTCTTTTTCCAGTTCTCATTTTCCTGAATACAGTGTTGTTGCCAGAATTCTGACAATCTTCAGAAGACAAAAACAAATTCTGTACTGATGTGCCTATAATTATTTTGCAGATGTTATAAACCTACTTAAATATTGACTAATATTTTTCAAAAAACATAAACCTGAATCTAAAAAGTCCAGATTTAGAGGGGGGGAGGGTGTCAAGTACCAAATGACATTGATTCATGAGCTTTAATTTTAATGAATTCATCAAAGCCCTGAACAAAAAATTTACAAGCTTCCCTTTAATACAGGAGTGTTTTAATGAAACCACTCATCTTTCACCTGGTATGAAATATGAATGCTAAATATACAAGCATCTATATTTTGGGATTTCTGCAAAGTTAAGAAAAATAATATCCTGCTTTTAAAATCAAAATTATAGCTGTATGATGCAAAGAAAGTATGTGCTCACAAGTCCCAAAACTTGTAATAAATCCATTTAAATTTATCATGTGCATGGAGACACTCTTGAGTTTTGCTCTGCAGCGGAGTCACAACAGTCATTAAAATATATTAAGCTCCACAATAAATAGAGCAAGGGCTCATTATAATATAATGGGTAAATTATCACACAATGTTCCTGTGGAGGAAGCTCACTGCATATCAAGAGTGTTATGCCCCTTTTTCATTAAAAAAATCCAAAAAACCAAACACAACAAAACAAACACAACAAAACAAAACAAAAGTCCAAACAAACATAAATGGGGATATCTCATGTCACAGTTCAGAACTATAAAACTCATGGGTATGTTGACATGGTATAGCATAGCCGACACGCTACCATAAGTAACAACATAAACCAAATTGGTTTCAGTAGCACAGTAGGCATGAATAGCTTCAGGAAATCAGTCATCACCCGACCTATATAGACTGAAAGAGCTCAAGTTCATTAGCCTTCAAGTCACAATGCATAAGCTACATAGTCAATTGTCTTCCTGCTGGCTTTACTTGACAGGTATTTATAAACCTCCTGAATGGGTTTCCATGTAGGAGGCTACTTTTCAAAGGTTCTTACAAAGGAACATCCCTCTGGTCATCTTTCCCATTCATCTGCTTCATGACTATAGAAAGATTATCAAAATAATGGTGCCCTATTTTTCTTTCTCTGCATCCAACCTGTTGCTGCCCCAAATTTCTCTGCTTTAGATTTAGAACATGACTAGCCTTCCTATAAAATGACTCTAGCTCTCTAATCCAGCAGAAAATTAACCCAGGGAAAAAAAAAAAAAAAAAAAAAAAAAAAGGAAAAGCAGCAATGGATTCTCCATAAGCTCCTTTATGCTCTCTGAGGGTCAGTTTTTTAGTAACAGATATCCATCTGCTAACTCCTCCTTAACAGAGCAAGAGGTCTCCAACATTGCGTTTTTCCCTCATAGTTCAAAACATGGTTGGTATTAGAATGAGGCTGTTGTTTGAGTGGGATCTGAGAAGTATAAAGGGCCTCCTCCAGGAAAATATTCATGTACCATGATCACTGTCCCTAAGCCCTCTAAACCTAATATCCAATTTATAGAACACAAATGGTATGCACTGTCAAACCAATGCATTTAATGTCCCAGCAGCAAGTTGGGGATTGAACTGCAGCACTTGATCAGCTCTGGAGACCCACTCCCTATCTAAGGGCTGTGTACAGTCTGCATGCCCATGATGTGCCTGCTAAACACCTGGGAAGAGGTACCTGCTGCTTGAAGGGACTTGTGGCAGCAGGTCACATCATCTGTGCCAGATCAGTAACTATCTTCTCACTCTGATGCCACTTAGGAAAATTCAGGTGCACCCATACTGTTAAAGCACAGGGAACTGTATACCTTGGATAGCTGAGAGTATACAAGATAACAAATAAATTCAGGTTAGGAAAGGCTAGACCTCGTATGAATCAACAGTTACTGCGAGTACTCTGGCAGTCTTTACCTGGAGCTGAAAGAAGCTCAACCAGCTAGAAATGTTGAGTTCCACTTGAAAACACGTTAGATTGCTGATTGTCTTGCTGCTTTCCAAAACTGCTATGAAGGGTTTCTAGTACAAAGCTACACAGGATTTCAACGTGTTAGTTGTACATTCATTGAAAATGAATGGGTATAAGAACAAACATTGTACTTTTTCACAAGTTTCCTAGAAGTTTCTTAGATGGCTCATAACTTAAAAAAACCAAAGAAACCCATACAAAAAAACAACTAAACATACAATGCTAAATGAACTGATTATTTTACACCTACTTCCTGCAAGTAGAAAAATATTTAAGATCTCTCTAGCCTGAATAGTCAAGATAATAACTCTGAACTCAGATTCACTAATATGAATGCATGAATTCATGCTTTAATAAGCAGCAAATATATAACAAATTTTCTTCATCAGCAAAGTGTGTGAAAATTGCATGTAATAAATGATGTGTAGCTTTTTTCTTGATTTTATTACTCCAGTAAGAAAGCTTATTATTTATTAAAAGACCAGATGTAAAACATACAAGAAATAGTGATTGAGGATAGTAATCCAGATATAAATTATTTTCCCAGTATTTTTAAATATTGGCAGTTGCCATGAGCAGTTAATGTCTAACATGCTACAAGGCTCGTATGCCCTAGTTTTATTTCACCTCTCCTGAAAGCCAAGATTTTACATTTAGAACAGTCAGCACTTCCCAGGTGCTAATACAATACATTGGTGTTAAAAATACCTTTTTACAGTCAAACTAAATCTTTCTCACTATTGAACCAACTAAAGAAACTACTTCCCTTTTAGCAGCTCGTATTTCCTTCAAATATTCACAAACACATGCATATGCACTCCAACATCCCAAAAATTATTAGCAGCATTATTGACCTGACACCATTGCTAAACTACTAAATTTTTCACTAATTGTAGGAAGGTTCTCTACTGAAGGCACAGTTGTATTTTACACACAAAACAGGACTCAAACAGTTTCAAACCTGCCACTGAATATCTCAACTGCTTGCCCTGCAATTATACAGATTTTCTTCGTGTTTCTATTTTTAAAAAATTTTGGTGTATCAACTGCTATATCATCAACAGAACAAACTGAAAGTTTGACTGAATACAAACCTGAGAAATTTTGCCCCAATATGAAGTGTCATCTTAAGCCTTCTTCAAACAACTGCTCAATACATAAATGTTTACAAGTAGAAGACACAAGATTATTTTCTCTGGGCAAAGTAAAATTACAGAAAATGGAAGCAACCACCCCAGTCTCTTGAACCAAAAGATTTTCCTTCACAGCTTTTGTACCATCCAGCAAGAACAAGATGTAAGATAAACAGAATTCAAATCCAAATGTATGACTTTTGTAGAACAATATATTACTGATTTGGTTGAGCTGACTAGTCATGGAATTAAAATTCATATAATAATGAAAAGGCACATTCCCATCTGTGAATATAAAACAACGTGATCCAAAAAATTGCTCAGTCTAGTGCCACAACATATTACCAGTAATTTTTACATGTGTTTTGAGTACCAAAGGTTGTATTTTTATTTTTTTAAATAATATTCATTTTTTTGTACCATCTCAAAAAATACATGTGTGTATATGTACCATATATACACCCATAACTGTGCTGTAAGAGCTTAATGGCGATTAATTAAGGAACAACACAGTACATCATGGAGACACTGGAACAGGCTGCCCAAGCAAGGTGTCAATATCCCATCCCTGGCAACATTCAAGGCATTGAGCAATCTGGCCTAGTGAAAGATGGCTATGCTCCTGGCAGGGCACAGCAGGTTGGATTAGATGTTATTCAAAGGTCCCTTACAACCCAAACTATTTCATGATTCTATGATACACCTGGAAATACCAAAATGGAACAGGAATTTCAACAGGAATACTGCACAGGGAGAAGACATGCCAGGAAGTATTTAGACCACTTATACTGAAGAATGTTCTTCTATATCACAAAGAGGGAGAGGCAGATTTCTCCAAAGGATGGTTCAAAGCAATTGAAGGACATGAAAAACTTGAAGATATTTGATTTGCAAGTGCCTACTTCTCTGTCCCCATCTAGGAGAGGACCTGAATGAGGAAATGGCAGTTCCCACTTCTCCATCCAACAGACAGTCCTAAGGAAAAGCCTGCTGATCCTTTCACCTCACTCATCCCATCTGTTAAGTCAAGACAATGTGGCTGATCCCTTTGTAAAGTAATTTCAGGGTTCAATATTACAATAGACAGTGCAGTACTACAAAGAACAAAATCTCACAGATCCTCACTACTGTCCTACAGTAGAAATGCAGCTGGTACCTCAGCTAGCTTGGGTATTTTTACACCACACTTCACAAACAGCCTTGAAAATTTGTCCTTGTAAGCACTGGATAAATTATACTGAAACCTAGGTAAGGTGAAGTGAGAATGGAATAATTTGTCTGTGACCTAAATATACTCCCTTTTACAAGTAGATCTGCTTAAAAGAAGCAAGCAAATTCATAGGGAGTGGGAAGTAAAGTAATGCTTTGTCTTTCCTATGATAACAAACTCAGCTTTAACTCTACTCAGGTTTGAACAAATTCCACAAAACTGTAAATGACAATTTCCATCAAACAAAACTATATTTCTTACAGGCCTCAAGCAATTGCTGAATGTATTTTCATTATATAAGGACTGCAGATGTGCAAATGCTACCAAGTTGCTTCCTGGTTACTTATAAAGCTACATGACTATGTTATTCTGGTTGTGTTCAATCCACAAAAACATTATTTAAAAAAAAAAAAAACAAACCAACAAAACAAACCCCAAAGAAAACCCCTGAAGCAACTTCCTGCACAACCCCTAAATAAGAGATCAGTCTTATTTACTCCTTTAAAATCTCAAACTGGTTTATTTTAAACTCTGTTCAGTCTCTTTGTGCATATTAAAACCAAAAAAAAAAAAAAAAAAAAAAGTAATGCTACATTATTAAAACCATCTTTTATAACATTCAGTATCAACTGTTTGTCTGGTAAAATCTGGTTTTGGAGAAAAAATCTTATCCTGCCAGTCCTTTATATGTTACATGATTTTGCTTAGACTTCAATTCAGAAGCTTCTTAAAATTCCACTTCTATTCTTTGAATTTCCAAATTCCATTTAGCTTCATTTGCTGTAAATAAAGAGCAAAATTGTGTATAATTCAAAACTGAAGGAATAGAGTAATGGACAAAATAACACTTCAGTATTAGGTTCCATGGTATTTTTTTAAAAGAATATCCTGCAATATTTATTCTTCATTATTGTGCAATGCTCATGTCATACATGAAGTTATAGAGTGCTTTAGGAACCTGCCCAAGTCTGCCTGTCAAGTATATGATGAAGTTTAAGCACTTCACCCTGATTTATCACCAGACTATACACATACTATTTAAATTGCAGCTCTGCTGATCATGGAAAATAAGTTTTCCACTATAATTAATGCTAGTGAGATATACGTGCTGGATTACATAGACCTTTGTAAGCTATGCTGGGGTTTTCAAATGGAGTTTCTTCTTATGACCTTCTCGTATGTATCAACTTCCTCTAAGAGAAGATGTGTAGAATCTCTACTTTGAATGCAATCATTTTATGTTGTTGGGAGAGCATTTTCTTCCCTTCCTGCCCTGCCAGTTTCCACCTTTATTTTGCAGCGCCTATAAGCAATGAAACTGTGCCCCATGGTGTTGTGATGGTTGATATATGCCCCTTTGCAGGACAGGTCTGCCAGGACTAACTAGATATTAGCTGTCCAAACAGGAGCTCATGTTCATCTGCATGGAGCAGATGACTCACTGGTATTTAGCTGGTTTTGCTCAATCTGCTAAGACTGATAAATTTTAGTACTAATTGTATTAATAGAAATGCAGCTCTTAACCAGGAGCAGGAGCTATAGTTAACAGAATTTTTCATACCTTTCAAGTTTCATTTATCAGTGAGAGATAAAGGTTGAAACCTTCCATACAATAATATTGAGAACTAGTACTTCAGTTGCTCATATTTTTAATGTTTAGAGCTCACATGTTAAATGTTTAGGAGTTCAGAGACAAAATTATTAAAAAAAAAAAAAGTCACTTTTAAGTACAGATTATTCCCTGAAGGTTATTATGTAAATTTTACGCACCACAGGAATGTCAGTTCTGGTGCAGTAACAACTGTCCCTCTCTGGCATGCACACATGCACCCTCATACACTAATTTTGGATGTTGAAGACATTTATCCCCAGTTGTTTTATAACTTTGCATATGTTCACCAGAACTACCACCATGAATTAGCACAGCATGCACCAACGAAGTGGCTGAGTTACAGTCTCTGCATTGCAGGACAGAAACACTAAACATTTTTATTGTAGGTAGTAAAGAACAATGCTCTCAAATTAAGCTACCTGAGGAATTAAAGTATAGACAAAGTATAAAAACTTTGACTGGCATTTTGTCCTAATAGCAGAGTCAACAATCCTATCCTAGGAAGTCTTACAGGATCTTCAGTACCTGCAAGTGGAAGACATTTACTTTTGGATCTCATCTGTAAATGGTTCAGTCAGCAGCACAGTGCCCCCTAAGCCATGCTTGTGGTCTGGATTTGCTCCTATTTAAAGGAAAGTGCTGCCTGACACACTATTTCTTCAGTCAATTTTTAGAAAAAGCACGTAACAGTGAGCGTGTTGGTTTGGTTGTTTTCTTGATTTATTTTGTAAGGGTTTTGTTGGATTGCTTGTTTGTTTTCTGTTTGTTTGTTTTCTGTCTGATTTTCTAAGCAGAAATTAAAAAGTTATTTTTTGTAGTCCTTAAGCAGAATGACCAATAACTTTAACTACAAAAGGAAATTATTACACTGTTTCCACAGGTATACATTAAAAATAAAAAAAAAAAAGGAGCCACACCTTAATTTGCATTAGATAATTATACTATACTATGTCTTCTTCAGAAAAAAATGAAATGAAATGAAATGAAATGAAATGAAATATGCTGTCAAAGGCAGTGAAGCAGGTTAGGGAAGCCTTTTGGTTATCTCTAAATCTTAACTTTACAGTTAGGCAAAATGTCAAACATGTGCCAAACTTTTAAATAAATTTTATATTTACCCTGAAGACAAATATTTACTATTATTCAGTAGAAGGACAATTTATGCAGAAGGAAGGCTTCAGTGTTTTCACACAACTGTGTATGGTTGACTGCAGCACAGAAGTAAAGATTTGGAAAGGAAGGAGCTATACTTAGTGTCTTAAAATAAAAAATGCATTCTGTACCTTGAATATAAGCAGTGATTTTGTTACCTGTGCTAATTGAAGTCATAATTTTACCTGTGTTTTCCATTGTATTTCTTTTGGTCGTGAAAAACTGATGGGGCATTGATGCACATGAAATTGAATTTATCCCAAGCCCTAATCTGAATGATGAACTACATTAAAATATAAGAAATGCTCACAATGCTTTACAGAGATCCTGTCAGAGAAATACATGCAGGCATCTACGTTTGCCACGTTTCATTGGCTTCTGTACCCTGTCCTCCTTGTATCTTGCCACTCATGTGCATAAAACAGACTCTCAAAGGCACACACAGATGCATACACAGACACAGAGGTTCAGGACTATGTTGTTTTCAAAGATACACATTAGCAAAATCATCCTAAGGAACTCCCTGCTTGACAAAATACTCAGAGACCACTGACAGTTCCATCAGTCAAAATGTGGTGTGAACTAAAGGCACATAGTTTTTGTTCATTAGGAAAGGTACTATTGAGGTGGGCTAGAAGGAAATGAAGAGAGGATTTATTTCTGTCTGTGCATTATTTACAGTGCCCTTTACACAAAGTAAAGTTAGGTGACTGCTTAAGCTTTAACAAGCAACTAAAGGTAAATCTGCGCGTCTTCTTTTGCTGCAATTTCAATCCTCAGTTATCACATATAATGTTACAAACCTGAAGGGGAGGGGGAACCCAAAACCCTGAAATTGCTATTCAAATACCAAGCTTAATGTTCTTCACATATAGTTCAACATGGCATGCGATTTTATTGTATAAAAAGGCTCACATATATGAGTTGAGCTAAAGAATCTGCCTGCCGTCACCATTAAAATGCATCTGCACATTATCCCCATAAGTTAAGGAGCAGAACTGTAGGTATTACGAACACGGTCACACACAAACACATACAAAGAGCGCCGCTACCTCTCTATGCCTGTATTTTTCAGGTCCCTTTACAACTGCCTCGGATAAGCAAACACGTTTCTACAGCACCACAAGGGTAAGGCTTACGTACCAGCGGCAACTTTAACACAGACAAATTACAGGTTGTGCACCCACTACGACAGCATTATTGCACAAAATATTTTTGCGCTACTTAGAAGGCTGTATTAGCAGCACTGCTGTCCAGAAATATCCATGTTGCCACATATTAAAGTGTCATTTTATTTAAGCCTTACCTTGGCTGACTTGCCCTAACTGGTGACAAGGCACTTTAATTTATAAGAAGCAAATGGGGACTTTTCGCAGTGCTGGCGGCACAGCTGCTCGCCGTCCTCAGAGAGGTACCCGGCCCCGGCTCCGCATCCCTCGGAGCCCTGAGCCCCGCGCCGCCGCTCCTGCAGCGCCGGCAGCCCGGGCGATTGGCCGCGCCGCCCGCCCGCCCCCGCCCCGCTCCGCGCCCGACCGCCCGCCTCCCCTCCCTGCCCGCCCCCGTTCTTCTCCCCTCCCCGCCTTGATTTCCCCGTTTCCAGCACTTCGGGGACGCAAGCAGCCTCCTGCGCGCAATGGCAGACCCGAGCTAGCCCCGGCTGTCGGACAGATGCGCGATTCATCCATCCACACACCGATCCATCCATCCATCCATCCGTCCTCCCGTACCGCTGTAACCGGTGCGTTCAGGCACAGGGATATCTTTGTCCGGTAACTGCGCGTCGGCTGCAAACCACCCCCTGTTCGTGCTTGAGGCGCAGAAGAAGGACGGCTCCAGCTTGGTGACAGCGAGCCCCTCAATTCGGTGCCGGGAAGGGGGGCCGGGAGGCGGGAGGGCTGGGCTGCCGAGCGGGGCGGGAGTGCACAGAAGGGGCGCACCACCGAAAGCGGGCAGCACGGCACTGCTGTGGCAAGCCGGCGATAAATTTTCCTATTTCTGTGCTAAGTCGTCACAGCCTGCTAAACATTCCACTGCCGGCTCGTCCATCAGCCGTCCACATGGTCCGGCTGTAAGATTCAGACTGAATGATGTCCTTTACTGCCTCCTGCCAATCCTAGTGGGACACCGGAGGTATCACATTAGCAACCTGTCCCCAACCAGATCAGCCCCACTCCTTTAAAGATTTCCTGCCCTCTTACACCCCTATACTTATATCACTATACCAGTGACTGTAAGCTGGTGGATAATTTGTGCCCTTTCAGGCTGGTTGGATCAAAGCAGGCTGTCTGATGCAGAAGTAATTAAAAAATCTGGACCTTGTATAACATCTTTACTCCAAACACACCTTATTCAGAATTAAGATTAATGGCATTCTCCTGATTCAGGGTTTCAGGAATGGGGCAACCATGTCAGAGTCAGACTATGCTTACTCAACCTGCTAAAGCAGCTTATTAAAAATGTAATTAACATATAAGTGAAAGCCCTGGCACATTCCCTGCTGGTGCAAAGGAACCTTGCTTCCAGCCAGCAGGACATATACCCTGGAGTGAGCCATGAAACCAGAGCATGCTTGAGTCCCAGAGCTCCAGCAGGAAATGACTGGATGAAAGGAAAGAAAGCTACTGCCTTTTTTTTCTTTTTTTTTTTTTTAATGTATTATGTGTCAGAAGCAGCATCTGAAGTACAAATGATAGGTACCCCATGTACAAATGAGCTAAATTTGAAAAGCAGAGCTGAAAAGAGTGATTCTACAATTTAACATAACTGGAAGGGAAGCTGTTACACCAGATTAGATGGAAAGAACAACACTGCTCACTGAGATCACTTGGACTGCTGGATTTTGAGAACTTTTCAAACAAAATCGCTCTGAGCTGCTCAGCGATATACATAAAAAATGATTTTGCTAGCAGGATAGGGAATTGAAGGCAAGAAGCAGCTAGTTGTTTGAATTTGGGAGATGTAAGCTCTTGGAGGGAATGAAATAGAAGCTGTTTCAATTTGCTATTTATACGTCCTCTGGCTTGCAGCTGCAGCACATATGAATCAATGCTTTAATACACAGTCTTCAGCGTGTTCTCTCTCGTGCAACTTCTGTTAGGTTGTGCATAGCTCCAGATTCAGACAGATCTCATGATCTGGGGGATGGGCTGCTTCTATCCAGATGCTTTCACTATTTTACTGCACTATGGCAGAAGCAAATTTTTAATCTCCTTGCCAGGGAAGTATTTGTATTAGTAACAGGGAGAGGGAAAAAGGGAGGAAAAAAAAGAGTGAAAAGACATGTTTCCTTTCATTCTCTTAAGGTCCAGACAATTTAGCATGAAAACGAATTCATGTCAAACCATCCTCCAAAGATTCCCACCTCAGTTCATAAAGTGAAAGGGATAAAATATAGGGTTACCTTTCAGCCTACCTACCCTCGGATGAAATGCTGCTTAGGTGTAACAACCCAGGGATATGGCTGAAAACAAAACATTTTATTTTAGTCTCTTCTAAGTAATTTCCAGTGAATTAGAAAGAATTATGAATATTCACCAGATACTTGGAGCATATGTCATCAACTCATTTGTTTCTGCAATAAGATGTTTGACAAGCAGAGGGAAGTCTTGATGCTTCAGAAGAGCATTTAGAAGTTGAAAATCTGCAATTCTTTCTTCATATATAAAAATACTTGCACAAGCATTTGTATTGACATATTTCAGAGACTTCTCACAGGCAGGAGTAAAGAATATCTGCTTAAAGAGCTTATATCCAGTATTGCAGGCTAATTTGATATAAAATGATCAAAGTTTTTTTTTTTTTTTTTTTTTTTTTTTTTTTTTTTTTAAGAATTCAGAATTATGCCATCTCAAGGAAAAAAGCTGACAGTTTGAAAAATATAACTTCAATGAACCCTGACATTTCTTTTAAGCTTACATTTTAAGACTAAATACTGAGATTTGGTGTTACTGATGTTAGGTCAATCCTTTCATCAGTTTGAATGCTAAAAGAATTTCAATTTGTCATGGCCAAAATAAGTCTGATGAAAAGAATCTCAAAATGAAGTTACTGTCTGGGACTGCAGCAGTATTCCCAAAGAAATTCCATGGAAATTTGGATATAACCCTTGAAGTCTTAGTATGCATGGGTCTTGCCTAAGGAATCCAGCAATCTTACACAATTCCAGCAGTATATCAAAATACAGAACTTTTTCAATCATGTTCAATAAGTTCCCTTCTTAGATTCAAGATCTTGTGACAGTGATTACATGGGTAGAAGAAAAGAAGGGGCTCTTTTTGTTCCTTCTAACTTGTGGACTTGCTATGTTTAAAAGCAGTACTGCAAATGATGTAGACTAGTTATGAAGGAAATTCATAGCTGTACCAAAAGTAAACTAGTTTCTACAGATTAAAAATAACCATTTTTTTGCTGCTCCAGATAAGTTATAGAACATGCTCACAAAATCAGTCTCTCTGTAGGGGTGCTTAATATGCTAAACATGAATTGATTGTCTTGCAGGTAACTGCTAGAGAACTAATCATCCAGCTAACATTCAACCAATTAAAAAAACACTAAGAAGTGGTTCATTAATACATAAAGTAATGGAAATTCCAGGTCATTTGTAGACGACGAAGTTCCTGTGCACAAAATAGATAGATGAGGAATGGCTAAGATCATATTGGGATAAGGATGTTGTGGAGTTTATGACCAACTCTTTCTTTTTCTTAAACACGTGTACTCTAATAGCTATAGCTGAAGAAAATTAGCTCAGTCACTGCCAAGAACCTCTGCTCACACACTAAGGCAAATTGCACAGGGAATTTTCATATCATTTTTCAAAAAAGAAATAACACAGGGAATAACACAGTAACCCCTACCTCCAGCAGCAACTTCTCAGTCTACAAAATTACAAACCCGTTCTCCTTTTTCCTAGATTTGAAAGAGTGAAAACAAAGGGTTCTACCTACCATTTCCTGCCACAAATTTCACATTTACAAATCACTGTTTTTCTTCTCAACTGCAGTGCCTAAGAACCAGTACCAACCATATGTCTGAGAACATATTTGACATTCCCCACCAACCTCTGTTTCTTGTCTTAGTAAATGAACATTTTTATTAGCTGAGTTATTAATAAATATTCTTACAACTACTAATTTATGCAGAAATGAATTTTCTTAAAAGTTTGTATATGATTTACTAATGACAGTTCTTCAGAAACAATCATCCAAAAATATATCAATAAGTGGAATTAACAATTAGGCCTAGAGCTTAAAAGTATAATATGTCAAGTAGAATATAATGTATATATAGTTTGATGATGCATCACAATGGCACATAATTGACTCACCACACTACTGCTATTTCTATTTCAAAGAAGACCTAAATGTAGCAAAATATGAAAATGCAAAAAAAAATTTTGCATCAAATGCATTTACGATATTGTTACATTTCTATCTCTGGATAGCTAAGAGAAAATCGTACCAAAATAGGTCATGGCAGTCAAAATTTTCACCTTCTGTTATGTAACAGTGGGACAGAAATTTTTAACTTGTCTTGTAAATGAACGTACATCTGAGCTATCTTCATGTTTCTAATGAAGACTCTCTGGAGGTTTCTCATATCATGCCTCTATACTTTTATTTTTAATTTGGTAGTGTGCACAAATATTCAGAGGAAATAGGATTAAGACAATTTATTTTGCATATGGCCTCTCTGAATATTCTGTAAGACATGCACTTCCTTAGAAATTTTAAATAGTTGATTAGAAAAAGTTAATTTTTAATACAGGTTAGCAAATTCTACACTATACTAATTGCGGAGGGAATGGCACTGCTGATACTGTCTTGGCTCCTTCTGCACTAAGCATCACTGGAGTGTTTTCTAATAAAACAACAACAGCTGTTCCTAGATACATGATGCCAATAACAGTTGCCAGTCACAAAAACTTGTGATAATATAGTCACTTGCCTTTAGTATTCCTTGAAATAGCAGGCAGAATATACTGACAGGACTTGGAGAAAACAACATAATGCCTGGCATTTTGCTACCTGTTACCGTAAAACTGAGCTAATCAGTCCCTTTCTGAATGCAGGAAAGATAGATAAAAAAAATATTAAGGGGCACAAAAGAGTAGTGTCAATCTCTCAGTCTCCTCAAGGAAACAGACAAGAAAGAAGACTCAGTTGAAGGCAGTGAAGTAATTAACTTAGACATGAGTAGATCTTACTGCCCATCCTGTGGAATTTCACACTAATGTTTGTAATAGACGCCATTCAATCAAGAAACTTGCTTAATTGGGGTGTTTCTAGGGAACTAATACAATTGTGTAATTGTAGATCATGCACTGGCCAGTGTAAAATGGGATACATCCTGGTAACTGTATAATGTTCATGTGTAATGGGTGGCATTTTTGTAAGTTTAATCTGTCAATTAAATTAACCTGACATTTTTTAAATTAATGTAGTCAAAAATAAATCTTTTTCGTACAGAGACTGGTATTAAATTTTCACAGGTCAAGGTTCTCCCTGAATTGTTTCAAACGGTTATTCAGATACTCTGTATAAAACTTCAGATACAAATATGTCCTATTGCAAATTATGAACGTTGTATTTGGTGGAGTATGGCTCTTACAGCTGCTAGTGAGATACAACCTTCTTTCCCACTGTAACAGGATCTTTAATAAATTTTTGCTTAGAGGTAAGAAAATACTAACAAGCAAAGGCTCCTGGGAAAATACAAAGACAGATTTTCATAATATCATCCAAAAGGACATTTTTTCTGGGGCATATTATGTACTTTTTATCTTTATAATGATAAAGAAATTGCTTCTCTTAGACTCGGCATTCAGTAGGCAAATGGCAGATCAAAAGAAAAGGGAAATGTAAAATGTTACAAGATGATGCAGCTTCTACTGATGTAGAAGCTTTCCATTGAAACCATAATACTGAATGATGCTAAAGGTAAGTGAAAGAAAAAATGGGTAATTTTGGATATAGAATCTTCACTGAGACTTAGCAGTTCTTCTGTACTTTTATCTTGTATTCCCTGTACTATATCTGTATGTTTTTCTAGTTATTCTTCTTTTAGCACTTCTTCTAATATGACGTGTACAGACATTGTTTTGCTCCTTCCAAAAATGAACATGACCAATAACATATTTAAATACAGCAATATATACTTATAGTTTCATGCACAGTCAGTGGGCACCACTGAGAGGAGTTTCGTTTCCTCTTCCTTACCTTCCCTGCTTCATCAGGTATTTTTACATTTTGGTAAGACCTCCCCAGAGACTTGTCTCCTAGCCAAACAGCACCTGCTCTCTGCTTCACCTGATACGGTGTAAGTTCTGATCCATGAATGAGGTACATGACTGTTTGCTGTGCTTGCTCCAGTGCATGCTCAAGTGTTAAGAATGGGATTCAGTATAGGTCTCCCCAGGAATGACACAATAGACAACTTCCCTTAAGATGCTGGTAATGCTCTTCTAATGCAGCCCAGGATTCTGCTGGCCTTATTTGTCACAAGGGGAAAAAAAATGTACTTTATTTGGTAGTCATGGTTTTAATTATATTGAGCACTAACCTAGTTGAATTTTGAAATTTGCTGAACCTTATAGTAGAGCTCCTAGTTGTTGAATCACCTATAATTTGTGGGACAACAGTGTTTAGTAGAGGTCTGTAGAGTCAGTTAACATAGACTGGGATTAGAATCCCAGTGGTTCTCTTAACTGGATTGATCTAATTTCCAGTTAGAGTAGGAAAAAGGATACATCTATGTTTCTGAAAGCTTAGATTGACAGCATTTTTATTTAGAAGCGTCAAATGAGAAAACAAGGTTAAAAGCCATATAATACTGTCCATACCAGCACCTTTCAACACTGTGTCTGATGGGGGTTCTCCCCCATGAGGGATAATGTGCACAGCATCCTTCCTATTTTGCAGTGCCTAGCCTTGTGTGTCTATTCCCCTCCAGTGTGCTTGGCAAAAATGGATCATAAGATTTTATTGAAGGTTTAAAAATTCCAGTGGAGTTAAGTCTCTCGTATCACCAAGGTGAAAGCCTCTCTCTGCTGCCCCTCTGTTTCATTCCCCTACCAGGCAATAAGACAATTGAAGACATGGGAATGAGAGTCAAGAAACAAGTTGATTCTTACTCTCTTTTTTTTTTTTTTTTTTATGCAAAGAAATACTGCAGTTCCACAAGCCAACTACCTGCTTCCATATAGGTAATGTCATGGCTGCCATTTATTTAATAAAACCACCATCAATTGGAATGATTCTCAGGACGTGCTTTTCTTTTGCCACTTACTTATTAGTGCCCACTGTAATTATTTAGAATTAAGAAAAATCAAGTTTATGGCTAGTATGATCTGTTAAATAGGCCAAATAAGCAACAAGAAATAACTTTGTGGTAGATGGTGACAAACAATGAAGCAGAAACATATGTTTGTTCTGTTCCCCAAGCATAAACAGAACACAGAGTTTCCCTGACTAATAAATTTACTTTCATTTTAATTAAAACAGAAAATTTAGTTACATTTCCTCTGTTCTGTCAAAGAATTAAATAGATAAATGGCTAGCAGGAGAAAAAAATGACAACATTTTTTTAGTGCTCCAACTGCACTCATAACCAATTACTACCCATCTGTTCACCAAAGGTGTAGGAAAGGCACACAATATAAAGCCTTTTTCTCTTTAAAAGACTTGGTAAAATAATTTGGTTTTGATCCCATATCTTCCAAAATGAAAAAAAGTTTTTCAAAACATAGAATTTATCAGTTCTGTTTTGGTATAACATTAGATAAGCTGTTGTCATTGGTTTATTCTTTTGATTCTTTCTACCATTAAATCAAAGCTTCTGGAGATTAGCTCCTCTTGTAGAAATGATTGCAATGGCAATTCTATAGATTCTAGCCAAGAAGGAACCTTTAAGTAAACAATCATATGCAAGACAAGACAAAAGACTCCACTCACTTTCTCTGGTTGTAAGCCTAGCAACTGAGGTTTGATTGATGCATGTAGTCCAAGAAGGTTCTAATTTCACTTTAAGAAACTGAAGAACTGAATTATCAGCCACTTCCCTTGATATTTTTCTTTTCTACTGGTTAATGGCTCCTGTATTGGGTAACTCAATTTACTGTCTTTCAGGAGTTTTTAAGAAAATATGTTCCAGCGACTGATAAAATGCCTCATTCCTTCAGTCATTTTAGAGGTGTGTAGGTAAGCAGGAGAAATACAAAAGGGGATAGGATACATCCTGGAGTGACTATCATCATTGGGGAGATACTCCTTGCTACACAAAAACTGAAAGGTTTGTGTTGGAAGAGACCTTTAAAGGTTATTTAGGTTAAACTCCCCTACCACAGGCAGGCACACCTTCTGGTAGATCAAAGGTCCATCCAAGCTAGCTCAAAGCACGATGCAAGATATACTTGAATGCTCCCAGCAGTGGGCATCCACAGCTTCTCTGAGGAACCTATGCCAGTGCCTCACCACCCTCCCAGTGAAGAATAATTCTAATCTAAATCTACTCTTTTATCTTAAAGCCATTGCCCCTTCTCTTAGTGCTACATGCCTTTGTCATAATTTGTAGCCATTTTTACATGCTGGAAAATTGCAGTAAAGTCTCTCTAGAGATTCCTCTTCTTCTGGCTGAGCAACCCCAACTCTCTCAGCCTGTCTTCATGGGTGAGGTGTTTCACCCCTTTGATAGTCTGCATTGCCCTCCTCTGGACTCACTCCAACAGGCCAATGTCCTTATTATGCTGGTGTGCCCAGAGCTGGACTCAGTATTCCAGGCAGGATCTCAAAAGGGCAGAGTAGAGGGGGAGAATCTGTTTGTCATGTTTCCTTTCATGCAGTTCAGGATACGGTTGGCTGTCTGGGCTGAAAGTATACACTGCTATCTATTAAACAAATGGAGAAATTCTTCATCAACTGAAAAATGGCAAACTATGTCCATCTTCCAAAAACAGTAAGAATGAAGATGCACAGGACCACAAGGTTGGTCAACCTTACCCGTATCCCTATGTAATTTATTGAACAAGTCCTCCCTAAAAAGCTTTTCAGGACAGCAGCCTGACTTAGGTTTGAAAGTATGGATTTACCAGGAGAAAATCTTGCCTGGCCAGCTTGTCCTCTCTGATGAAACAACTGGATGTAGACAGCAGGACCAATACCTTCCCTCAACCTGAGTTAAGCTTTTGACATATTCTCTCCCAATATCCCCATAATCATACTAAGGATGTAATTGGTTGGATGGAACATAAGGTAGTGAAAGTCTTGCAGACTCTGAGAATCACATGTATTAAGAGTCAATATTGGTCTAGACACTATTTAACATCTTTGTCAACAACATGAACAATAGGACAGTATGCAAGTTGACAAGAAACTGCATTGGAAGTTTCTTTGAAACTGCAAAACTAAGCTAAATATCTTTAAAAAAAACCCCAGTTCTTCCTTTTTCCTTTCCTATATCGACAATAGCAAAAGTATTTTTTGTGTTAGTCACTTATAATAGCTTTGCATGCCAGTCAACCAATGAACCAGCCAGTCTCATTTCTAACATGGTAAGAAATTCTATTCTCAATTGGCTGTGCTGAAGACCAGCAAGTCAAATTCTTAGATTTATAGATCTGCAATGAGAAAAAAATTCAGAATTTTTCATGCATTATTAAAAGGGCTGGACTTACATATACAGATGCAAATAATAGACTACGCAGTAAGAAAACTACTGGTTTTGCAATTCTCATTTTTAGTGCAGCAGAAAAGCATGATCTAAACCCATAACACTATTTAAAATTATGATTTATAAGGAAGAGTCAACCAGTTGTTCCTTACAGAATTAAGATTAAAAAATTTAACAAGTTCTTCAAAGCTAAAAGTCTATTTATTCTCTCTTTCTAGTCCTTTATAATATAGTGCCATAGATCACTGATCCTTTCTAATTCTTCTAAATGATTCAATAGAAGTGGAGTTTCATTGTTGTAGATGAAAACTCAGAGTACACTATGCATAAATTTGTGCATATAACATTTCACTGCCTGTATTTTGACACTTACAGTATACAGTATATGTAAGTATATACACTTACAGGACTGTTATATATTCAGATATTTTAAGCTTCTACTAGTTAATATTAATTTCATTCAATATTAATTTGATTTTGATCTTACATGCTGCATTGTACCACATCTAAAAATATTTTTATCAGTGCCATTTAATGGAATCAGTACATCACCATAACCTAAATGAATAGGCAAAAACCAACCTCCAGCACTGTTCTTTTTTGTCCCTATGCAATATCAATATTAATAAACAGACATTATTAAATTCCAACACAGACATTATTAAATTTAAGGTTTTATTTCCATGTCCAAGACCTAAATCCTTTAATACACCGTTTAATTAATAATGTATTTTTTAATTTCTTTGTTTCTGCTGCAGTGTGTTTTTTTAAGCATATCTACTGTAAAAACATTCATAACTATCACCAAAGTTGGAAGATAAACCAGTCCTTATCTAATGTAAGTTATTAACGTGCTTCTGTTAATTCTATGGAAACCTGAGTTCCAAGAGCCTGTTACAGATCATACATTTTCAAGACTAGTTAGGGGACAACTCAGACTTTTCTGTCTGGAAAGTGTAGAATTTCTCTGAAGTCCTCATATTATGGAGGAGAAAGAAGAAAGATCCAGAAGCAGAAACACTGTGTGAGAGTAGCTGCCTTTCAAGGTTGTCCAAAACCTTTCCCAAGTTTAGAGGGGGAAGCCAGATGATGTAGGAAGAGCATCAGCCATCTGCACTGATGTGATCCCTAGGGGAATGGCACACCTGAGGGCAGCAAGGCACACAGCAGTCACACAAACTGCTGGCATTGCAGGCATTACACCACCACATGCTAATCCAGGAGTAGATGCACACAAGGATGCTTGAATGCCTATTGCCCATGTCAGGGCCTTATACTTGCAAGACAATATTTGATACACTGAAATTTTCTTCTACATGTTTTTTCTCTTTTTTTTAGAAAAAAAGTCACACCTCTACTTCCCGTGAGTAGGGTTTGCTCCTCATTTTTTACAATGGGAAAAAAATTCCTAGAACCCTCTTGTTGAGTTAGATTTACTCAGTGAGCTCAGCAGTACAATGGAACAGAACAGACCAGGGAAACACGCAGCCCTTAGCATCTTTAAAGGGTGAGAAAGCACTGGGGATAGCTCTGGAAAGCAGAACACATCAGAAGACTAAACCATCTGGCTTTCAGACCAGCAAAATCCAGCCCATAACTGATAGATATGATAGCTTTAAACTGCTGAGAGCAGGGAGAAGTATTCATATAAATGGATGAATTAAAACAGTCTACAGTCAACTTAGAAAGCCTTGGTAGAACTTTGACAATAGTTAGGAAAAAGGAATTTGAATTTTTATTTTTTTCAAAAAAGTGTGTCATTTCTCTTACTACACTCTTCCTTCAGATAAAACCAGTGATATATAATGCAAAAACTTTTTAGATAAAACCAAACACTAGTGCCTGATACAGATAAAAGAACTATTTTATTATTAAAGCTACATAATTTAAGCATTTTAAACATCTTAAATGCAACTTAAGCAAAGAAATTACTGCATAATAATCACACATACACAGGAAAATCTACAAATAAAAACCTCTACTGAATAGTTTTTTAAAAAATCTATTTGTTTTTGAACAAAAATTCACAGTAATACCTGAAAACCAATATTTCTTCTTAGCTAAAGTTAAGACAAATCTTAGTTGTATTCTGCAATAGAAAGAAAGTCAGTCATATGTATACTGAAATTAGTTCTGATTTTGAATGTCTTGCATGTTATATGTTTTATCAAAATAGGATCCCATGTCTTCGCTGCTGATGTGATCCTGTGAGTTATCAAAAAAAGATATTATCAAATAAACCTAACTATGAAAAGAATGAGCAAGAAGTGATGTTTATTGATGCAAAATTTAGGACTGTTAAATTGATGACTCATGTCAGTCTACTGTGACTAAAAGATGTTAATTGACTTGTAAAATAGATACTACTTCATAATGTCAAGGAAATACCAAGAACCAGTCATGACTGATTATTTTTAGAAGTTCAAATCTTATTTGTGCCTCAGAGATATCACCATTTCTGTGCACCTTCAAGTTTCCTCCCATGAAGTTCTTAGGTAAACCCAAAACATTTCCTGAAATGCATTTCTGGCATACCTTAAAGCAGATAAAGTGTCTTTATAACATGTTGCAAGTATCAATGTGCTTTCAGCACTAGCCTGTCTTTTCAGCTAACACACTTTCTTGAAGACTAGCATGTTGAAATGATGTTTGGAGTGAGAGGCTTTAGAAGCAACATGAACAAAATTCTCTTCATTCACAATCTTTTAAAGAACAAAACTGGAATGATTACAGAGATTACACTTCTGGCTTGCCTTGTAAGTTAGATATAACTGCCAGTATATTAAAGTTAAGTCAGTGTCGATGACATCCTCAAAATTAAAGATCATCTTGTTTCATAGCTGCCAGATGAAAGATGCATAATCATCAGCAATACAGTTTTGCTTTTTCCTATTGAGACAGACTTCAGAAAAATTCTGAAATCAGTTTATTTCTTTCTACTGATTAAAGAAGCAGACAAAACAGACTGCGAAGCCTCCAATTATGAAATTCTTATTTCTATAGTACCTTTAACTTCATTATGACCCTGTGCTTCCTTCTGCCCATTTCTACCACTTGTTTTATGAGAGTATCAGAATGTGGGAAAAATGCTGGGGGTAAAATCAGAGAAAATTGAGAAGTTATATTCATGCACTAACAGGAGTTATAAGAGTACAGAAATTTTAGGGTGAAATGCAGTTGCATCCCTGGATGGGATGCAGGTATCATGCCTGATTTTCTACCACAAGGCATGCTAAGGGAAATAAAATGGAGGGTGGAGTGGAATGGAGACACTGCAGTGTCCTTTGTTATAGTCCTTGCAAGGGAGGGACCTCGGTGGTACCTTGTAGCTGATCCTCATACCAGGGGTTAATGAAGGAAAGAAAAAAGATGTCTTGCTGTTGAACCAGCAACCATGGTGAGATCATAGATGTCATACTGATGCACACCTCTATCCCAAAGCTACCCATCTCCAAGGTTACCATGACCCCTCACAGAGAAGCATTCTATATTTCATTGACTACATCTTAGAATTTTACACCAATCAGTGACAACATATGTACTACTGGAGTTACTCCAGCTCCACTTAGACATAAAGAAATACTATAAAATTAAGTTAAGAATGGGACAAACTTAGGGAATACTCCATTGTTGTTTTTGGAATCAGTTGATGGGCTGGACCTCTCTTCTTCCCCATAGGGACTCCTACAAGGTAAGAGCCATACTCCTATGCATGCTGAATGATTATCTCAAGCCAGCATGTGTTAGGGATTAGAGCTTGTTAGTGTATTGCTTTGAATACGTTTTTTCAGTCGGGTGCTATCACTGACAATCCGCAAACCTTAACCTGTCCCAATCTTATTAATAAAGAGTGTTCTGTACGCTGTTAGTATGATTCCTTCACGGGTGCTGGCAGTCACTGTCAGCAGGTAACGTACTCAAATAAAGATGTGGAGACGTGGGAGGGGATCTCTCTGTTGTCTTGTGACCCTGACCAAGTCAGTCCAGTCACTCTCTGATCCAGAAGACTGTTCAATGGAGAGTTCCCATAACTGGGTGCTGTCAGACTGTTTGGGCACAGGATCTTGGCTTTCTTGGCACACTGACTGTTGTTATCAACACAGAAGATTTGAGGAAATTCCTTATCACATGACACAGTATCTTTGGTATCTCCTGTACTCCATTGCTTAAAAGAAAATGAGAGCTTCAATATCAATTTTTTCAATGGAACGCATGGTCATTATATTTATCACTTTGTAGAATGTTTATTTTCTTTCTTTATATTCCACTGATTTCAGTGCTATCATACACCTCAAAAGAGATATTGGTACTTAAAACAATTTTAGTTTTTGTCATCATTATACTAAATTAGCCCCTGGATTCTGAAAAGGTTCATATGCATGGCCTAATTATTTTAGAGTGAGCAGCTTCCATGATTGCAGTGACATTCCATGTGCTTGCAGGATCTCTAAAAGTTTTCTGCTGATCTGCTTGCAACAGTACGCTTTTAGAACATCTATATTGTTTAGATTTTACAAATGTTATCACAAACTTCAACTTTCAGACACATATCACTATTGCTTAATTAGTTAAAATAATGTTTTCATATTTAGCAGGAATCACTTCCGACAAAACAAAAAATTTGTTGGAACCTGTGTATTTCCTACAATGCTAAAAGAAAAACCTCCAGCAACAAGCTGGAGATGATTTTGTAGTGAACACTAGAGATACACTAAAATAATTTATGTTAAATATTTTACAAACTCAAGATCAAGTCCAGTATGATATTACACTGAGGAACCCCACAGCACATTCAATTCACTATTAACTTCACTGAATCTACAGTAAGTGAAATTTTGCCAACTCTTTACTTCTCAACCAAGACTTAAATCATCTACTTTGAATTGTGTCAATACGATTAATTACAGGGAGAACTCATTAGTGGGACCTCTTAAAAATACAGAGATTAATGGAAGGGGAATTTGGAATTAAATTCTGCTACTGTTAACAAATTTTGCTGTTGTTTTCATATGTCATTTACAAATTTACATTATAGTTGGTGGCCATCTAGCAGTTGGTTCACTATAGAAAGATGGAAAAGTGTCAGCAGTAAGGACAGATAAAATAACACTTTTATTTTCACATACAAATTGGAGGTAAAATAGTCCTACTGTGGAAATTGATTTTCTGTATGTGAAAAGTACTACAGTGTTCTGCATGTTCTAGGAGTAAACAACTGTCAGGCAATGTAGCTCTACAAGGATACATTTGTATACATTTGACTGCCAAATCAAGAAAAAGATACTTGGAGACCACACCCTGATAAAATGAAGATATTGAGATGCACTCACAAAAGTGACTCACTGAAATGATTCTAGGTTACTTCTCTCTGTATCTGTCAAAGGATCTTATGCAATATAAATTATTTAGGGTTTTTTTTATTATTATTATTTCTATCTTATTTCTAGGGTTGAAACAGAGATGTATTTGCATTTTATTCCCTTGAAAAATTATCCTATTCAATTCCCTAGCTTTTCTTATACAGGGTATTTTTTGACATAAATAGTAAAACCTTGTTTTTAAGTCTTTTTGTCTGCCACCAGCTCTTGCAGAATTTCAGTGAACTCCATATGCCCTTAGTATTAGAATTTCATCTTTATCTTTCAGTATTGATGTTTTTAATAGGTGTTAAAAAAGTTAGGTTCAGAGCTTCCAGGAATTATTTTTATTCATACCATATCCTCTTTGCCTATTTTTAGTGTCAATGTAAAATGATTTGATTTTTCCTTTAAATAGCTATATTTCCTTCCTCTTTGCATTTTTCCCCTTTGTTCTCAGCACAGGAAATGCAAACTTGAAAACATTTAGTGGCTTTTTTTGTTGGTTTTTTTTTTTTTTCATTTTGTTGTTTTTTTTTTTTTTTGTTTTTTTTTTTTTTTTGGCTGTGGATATTTCTTTCATTTGCTCTTAAATTTTGAAATTCACATAACTTCTTACACACATTTGTATTATAAGGACTTTTTTTTTTTTTCTGAGTAAGGTTGCTGCAGCATTTTGTTGTTCCTTGAAGACCAAGAAAATACCTCCTTTAGCTATAAAATCTGTATTGGAATAAAATTAATATTTTGGGTTCCTTACCTATGCTCTTCCTTTTTAAAAGAATATAGGTAGACTAAAAAGTTGGAAGAAAAAGTTTCTATCCCTTTTCCCTCTTTGTAATTGTCACTTCAAACGATTGTTGCTGAATACCAAGATTCTTTAAAGTTGGCTATACTGAAGAGGAGGAGAATGTGATTGACAACTTTAATCCCCAAACACAATGGCCCATTCTATTGCCAAAGTACAGCAAGTTCTTTGTGGTCTGTGCAGAGCTTTCTTGAGAATTGATGGGGACCATAAAGTGAGCCACTGCTTTCATTACATTGCACTTCAAATGCAAGATGTATTTCTTCAGCTGCATATTCTCTGATATAAATACAATCCTAAATTTACTTGTGCATTTCTACACAAAGTAGTACATCACACAAATGCCTGCAAGATAATGAGTGACAAAACACCAAGAATGAGTGCTCTTTTTGGCATAAGTGCAGGCTAATACAAACATAAATGTTTCTGAAATTGGATTAGGGTGACTGGTCTTTGGGAAATGACCTATCAGAAAGGCACAGAAAAATTTCCATGAATTCTAAACACATTAAATAAAATTTTTCAAGGGAAATAATTGATTGATGAGGTAAGAATGATAGAACTGTTTCACAAAAAGGAAAGAAAATTTGTTTGGAATGATCTGAAGAGACAGAAACAAAGATCTCACCCTCCTGAAACATTTTTTTATTGCATCCATTTTTACTGAGCCTGACTGACCCCTCAGACTTGAGTATCTGTTGCCCATTTTAGAGACACAACAAGAAGGATGAAAAGTTTACAATATAACAAACCATCCTAATTTACATTTAATAATTGAGAAGCTTAACCTTTGATACTGTGATATGCCATGTTCTTCAGATGAAGTTATTCAAATCATACGTTTGGGATATTTATTATCTCTTATCTCTAGATATAATAGTAAAGCTCATTACTTGAAATAAATGGGATTTAAGTATTTCTTTAAATTCTTTGATGAAAATACATTTATATATCTTCTTTTTAATAAAATAATCATAAGGGGGGGAAAAAAGCAGAAAAGGAAAAGTAATTTGCAAGAAGTTCTGTAATCAAACTAGTTAGACCCAATAGGAGTTGATGAAATGGTAAAATGATACAGTGATCATTAAGATGATACAGTTGTACTTTTGTAAGGAGATTTGAAAGCACTGGAGTCTGAGGTTGTCTCATCAATATACATATACAGTTTTTAAGGGAGGGTGCAAAGAGGAGGGAGCCCAGTGGTGCCTGGTGGCAGGACCAGTGCAAAGGTCAGAAACTGAAATGCAGGAGGTTCCCTCTGAACAGCAGGAAACAGTTTGTCTACTGTTAGAGTGACCAAATGGTGGCAAAGTTTGCCCAGAGAGATGGTGCAGTATCCATCCTTGCAAATATGAAAAAGTCTGGACGTGGTCTTGGAGAACAGGATCTATTTGTTCCTGCTTGAGTATGGGTTTTGGATTGGGAGACCTCCAGAGGTCTTTGCAAACTTCAACCCTCCTGTGTTTCTGGGATTCTGCTCCTTTGATCTACAGTTATTTCTGTTTGACACAAAGCAGAGCAAATCTAGTAAGTTTTCATGTTATAACAATTTATCAAATTTCAGCCATTAGCACATAAAAGGCTATCCTCATCTTGGACAGTTCCAGCTTCTGTTGTGTGTGTCCAAGCCTGATTCCCCTTCTTCTGATATTATCTCCCTTCCCAAAGTGTGAGGCAAAACCTTCAAAAAGTATTCAACCAGAAATTGGTAATTGCTGCTACTTCCTGACACTCCTCAAGTCTTGAGTTTTTCACCACGTTTGTACACCACTGTTCTTTTTTCAGTATTTATTCTTTTCCCTTCTCCTCCCTCCATTTCCAGCAGTAATTATCCATAAGTTTCTCTGTAATATGCCACTGTTCTCTCTTTTTATTCTCAAGTCATTCAAAAATAATAGGAAAACACAAAATTTAATCAAATCCATGTATCTGTTCCCATACTCTAAGTGAAATGATAATACAGAAATTATTTTACAGGGGGCATCTCTCAAGTAGTGCACTAGTTACTGCATTGGGGCAAGGAGGGAAAACAACAAGGCCCTTCATTCTAAGTCTGAGTAAGTCAAGCAAAAATTTGAACCTGAATGTTAAAAGTAAAACCCTATTTGTGAGCTTATTTCCTATATTCTGTCCTACTGACCTGATGTTAAGAAACTCTGGTAAAAGTTTCTGAAAAAGAGCTGTGCTCTTTAAGTTTCAGTTTTGTTTCAAGGAGCAGACATTTTCCAGTCTCTCAGGATTGCTGCAGACAATCGAAGCTATCAATTTCCTTTCAATATATAAATATAATCCATGACCTTTTTCATCCAATTATATTTTTTTTATCCAATTTTTAAAATTTCAGATTTTTAAAGTTTAGTTCTATATCTTCTATGCTATGATAGAACAAAAATATTGTACAAACAATAAACAAGATTTAGAACAGAATATTTAAAAGGGATTGCTTATTCACAAAATTTTCAATTGTAAGCATTCCCTCTCATCCAGTTCTTGAACAATTCACACGTTGTGAAGTTCAAACAGTCTGAAAGGAAAGCTGAAATACAGCACTGGCTCCTTAGGAAATCTACCCTGTCTTCTAGCAGAGTGTTAAAATACCAGAAAGCCCTTAGAGTGGAGAAAGCATAGAAAATTAAAAAGAACACAGTATTTTTGGCACTAGAGAAGTCATCAGTATCCTGTATTTTAGTGATGCTGGTGTAATGACTATAAAGGCAAGTGCTGTAACTTGTGGGCTCAAGACTGTAAAGGAAAACACAACAGGAAAAAAAAAAACAACCAAATGATGACTAGTGCAGACAGGGAAAAGTGCACATAGATATGCAGGCTGAGCATGCTAGGGCTACTCTGTAGATCTGCATTATCACAATCCAGTAGGAATCATTAGATCTCCTTCTCTACTGTAAACTACAGACCTTTGAATGTAGGAAAAAGCTAATGAGATAAGTATTTTAAGGGAAAAAAGAGGAAAAATACAAGAAATGAGAAAACAAACAAACAAACACCCTGAACTCTCCCCCAATGGCCCAAGCCAACAAAACAAACCAAGAAAAGGATTAAAATTTCTCTTTTGGAAACCTAATTCATTTTTACAGTAGTGACATGCTTTCTCTTTTCCTTACCTTTATTAATTCAATTTCATTAATTATCCTGACAGATAGAACATGTATATCAGTAAAATAGCAATTATGGACAACTTTCAATCAAGCACATTGTCACATTTTGTCACCAAGGCTGATAAAACCTGCAATTTTCAGCTATCTTGTCTATTGACACTGTTCCTATATCTAAAGATCACGCTGGACTAAATTGAACTCTTCAACTCTCATTTCAGGGGACTTATTTTTCTCGTCTTGGATAATTCTCTTACCTTCTTTTTAGAAGTATTGCACAGCTCTTTTCACATATTTTTGGCAATAAAATGAGATATAGGTTGTATTTTAATAGCGGCCTTTCTATGTGTGCACATAAATAATATCACTTTCTTCTTTCTTTTTTTTGGTCCCATTCCTGCACATTTATGGGCCAATTTAGGGTCTTTTTTTTCCTTTGTCATATTAGGGTATTGAAACTTATTTTTGAGGCAATTTTCTGTGATGATTCATTAGCAGTTTCCAGAGAGAGCAATTTTCAGAAAAAAAGTGTGCCATGATAAGAGAGGACTGGATCATGAAAGAACTTAATTTTGGAGTATTAAATTTCCTTCTATTGAATTGCTCTACTTTCATTAGGAGATAGATTAGAGGATCATTCTGCTAGCTGTGTCTTGCCTTTCTCATAATTTACTATATAACCAATATATATTTCACCTTCATGCTCTCCCAGTGTTTATTTGACCTGCAACTTACCAATACAAAATTACGGACAAAACTTAATTACTCAGGCTTCTACTAAACTTTATAAAGTTATCTTGATTTCTAGGCAGATATTTTTCTTTCCCATCAGGTAATCCTGAAGTCACCCCTTTAATAAACAATTTTGCACTTTCATTTTTGAATCTGCCTAATACAAGATGATACATAAAAGAATTTTTTCTTGAATCAAAATACTGCTGATAAAGCAGATAATTTAGAGAATTTGAGTATGCTGTATGAACTCAAACACATGTATCAATTAGATGTTTGACATGGATACCAGAATATCTTGTTTACAAACACATAATTTATGCAAATAAGGTGGGTTCACATTGATGACGTACTGTATTTCCTTAACCATATTATGACACTTAAATGATTTCTGGGTATCTGCATCAGACTAATTAGTCTATATGGATCCCAAAGCTTTATCTTTTTTTATACTCTCCCACATTCTAAGCACTCATCTTGTTCAAAAAATAATACTAGCCATTTAAAATGATTCAGAACACTCTTGAAAGATATGTCATCTCAAGTTTTTCATCAATTCCTGTTTGAATACTGTTAATGTCACCTGATGTTTTGTCCTTCTTCACTATAGATGAAACTCTTCAGTTATTTGAGAAAGAGGGTGTCTGTTCTTCTGTTCACATAGGCTTCTGCCTAAAAGGATGAGCATGGAGAGTGGTCAACATGTGACTACAGAGTCTACTTAATAATTGTAAAATCAGGGCACACTCTGGGTTTCCCTGGGTCTATCCAGGGTCAGTGTAGTAAAGCAAAAAATAATTCTGGCCTTAAGGCAGGGAAGAAGACCAGCTGTCAGTAGAGAGATGGAATAAGCATTTCTAAGTGGGAATCAGTTCCTCTTCTTAAGAAAGAAGGCTGCTATAAAAATATCCTAGTCAAATATATTTCTGTTCCAAGAATATATGGTATAAATTTTAAAAAGAGTCATCATATGAAATTGAGAACACAGTTCTATACAAATTTAAGTAGGCAAGAAAACAATGTAATTAGCATATACATTTAGGATAAATTTTATGGATGTTACATTTGTTTTCAAAATATGTTGACACTTTGAAGATACAAATGATAATTTAGGTAAAATATACTTCTATCCAGAATTCATTGTATAGTGTTTCTCTCAGAGTCTCCTGAAGTAGTCCACGAAATGTAAGAAGCGTAAATCAAATTTTCTGAAGTCAAAAGTCTTCGCCCCAATGCCAGTAAGAAAAAACAAAATGTTTTTAGTATGAAGAGTTCGGTCATTTTTTGAAGTAGAATTCAATTAAGTCTTCAGTCAATCAAATTATTTTTAAAGGCAGGATATGCAGTAATTTTAAAATTATAATTAAGTTCCACCTAATAAAGATTGAGTGTACAAATTTTGAAAGAAATTATGTATTGATATTGTTCTATAGCTACAAAAACACTACAAAAATTGATGTGACAGACTCAGCTCTCAGGGTTTCTCTTCTCCCTATTCAACTCCTATAGGCCGATTTCTGCCAGCAACATATAAAGCAACCAAATCCAAATAGTGATACATGGCAGAGATCTCAAGAAGGATGCTGGCTTACATATTCCTAAGTGCAGACTCAGTTCTTAGAGAAACTCAAATTTAAAAGAATGTGTTTATGAACTTGGATTTTAGCTACAGTTCTATTTTATTACAAAAATTCTTAAGACCTATAAGTCTCTTCCCATAATTTATTTTCTTGGTAATATCTCACATTTTCGTTAGAGTCACTTTGATATTCTGTGTCTTGTAAGGAATAGATACTTTCAGGCTAATTAATTTTATTCAGTTTACTCCATTTGGTAAGATGTACCATTATCTGGAAGAAGGATGAGGGTTCCTAATACTAACTGTTCAGTAGCTTGTGAGGTTTCTTTTGGTCGATTCAGTTTTGATTTTTATCCTCTGAAATGTCTTTACATTAATAATTTTTGGTATTATTTGGTATTTTAATTTCTGTTCAAGAACAGAAAACACAGCTGTATTAGATGACTTTTTATAGCTCTTTAAACCCTGTACATGTTCATTGTACCAATCTAGTGGCTGAATGTTTATTATTATTATTAATATGGAAAAGCAATAGAGGGCAGACTAATTACCTCTCAGCACAGGTAAGGGTGGTTGTTATATATTGTCAAGCACCAGATGGTAGATGACATTTATGTTTGTAGCCAAGTGAGAAGTTATTAGCAGGACTGGTTCAGTAGGCAGCATGAGGACTCTCTATCACTTCAGTGTCCACCTTCAGACAAGAAATAGCACTATGATGTCAACTTTCCCATTTAGGTGGAAAAGAGAAAAGATATGATGAAATTTCCAAAAAGCCTGCAGAATGCTTTTGCTAAACTGTTCTGACGCAAGCAGAAAGAGATAGGTATATCTTACTGGATAGTGACATCTGGATTAACAATAAAAAGAAAAAACAGAAAAAAAAAAAAAGGAAAAAAAAAAAAAAAAAAGAAGGGAAAGAGAAAGATTAAGTTCTTACCAATGTAACAGCCTTTCTAATTCTACACTTTCCATTTAAAAATATGGCTACTATCATTTTGTCGCTTTTGTAACTTGCCAAAAAGAAATATATTGCAAAAGGATGAGGATCCAAATATTAAAATTTTGCACACATTGCAGAGCTGTCATAGTACCAATGGCCATCCATCATATCACACACATGAACCCCTACACTACAAACCCAACAGGCTTGTTAACATTTTTAATATAAGTTTATTTCTTCTCTTTTTCTCCCAGATTCCTGGATGCTCTTTCTTCTGTTATCTTGAAAATGTAGGAAGAAGTGAGGAAGGGGTATAACATGTCATCTCAAAGCAAGAATTGCTGCTAATATAACAGCAGGAAACACATGGTAGTTTGGAAAAAGACTGGCGTGTGCTGTTTTTGATTATACTCCTCTGGATTGATTTGGATTATATTCTATGTCAAAAAGCTGCTGAAAAATGGAGCATAGGTTCTTTGGTTTTGATCAGTTAATTACTAAACTGACAAAGGAAGGGCTTTGTTTGAAAAGGATTTTGATAGCACATTACAAGTGTTACTCCCACTTTCTTATTATAAGTAATATTTTTCTAATTTCCGACATCTCAGCAGATACTCCCTTGGAAACAGTCAAAATCAAAGCACAGCCAAAGTGAATATGAGTTTAGAAATAAATCCAAACAGAAAATTCTTTTAGACATGTATTTAATCCAAAAACAATGTTCAAACTACTTATAGGCAGAAAAACTTTTTGATTTCTCTAAGTTCTGGCTAGGGAGACACTGCACTGGTGGAGATATCAAAAAGTAAAAATTAAAAACAAAGACTTTCCAAGCACTAAAACTCAGCTAAACAGAACTAGTTCACAATTAAATTAAACAATTCAGCTTATAACCCTAATTATCCAGACATCTGGAAAGACATAAGAAAACTTTAGATAATTAGAGAAGTCTGCTGGCAGGCCTATAAATTCCCTGATCCCAAACACAGAGTTCAAACTTGCTCACAATCTCTCCTGCTTGGTTGTCAAGGCTCATTGAAGGATGTTGCATTTTACTCTGGAGTGCTTGTCTTGTAAGGAGGATCAAATTCAGATGTAATGACTTAACTCCTCTATGGTCATGTCTGACTAGTCCACTCATGTTCTGGACTAAACCACGAAAACCCAATTTTCTCCCTATAGATTCTTAACATCCTGGAGATTAGGAATTTGAAGAGGTCAGGAAATGAGAGAATTTAGGAAAGCAAGAGGGTGCTTACACATTACAGCCAAAACTAGGGTTATTTAAGTTGATGTTTTTTTGGACACAAACTCCAGTGGAACTGAGTGACAGACTTCCTGTCTATCACTACCATAACTGATTAACTACAATTAGATTTCCAGATCTAATTCACTCATTGATATGCACATGATCCCTAGTTCCATGCATTATCTACTATCCTTAGAACTCTGTGTACTCTCACTTGTACAAGACTCCTTCAGCCTACAAAGCTTTGCCTGTTTAATTTGGTGTGGAGGGAACTAGATGGCAGAAGAGTGAAGGAAAGCAAAGACAAAAGGTCAAAAATAAAAACTAAGGACAGAATGTTCTATCAATCCCCCAGCAAGCCCACGAGTCACCAGCAGTTCAGTTTTTAGCAGAGACTGCTTAGCACCTCCTAAGGCAGATGGCTGCATAAATGTTAGTTTAGAATTAAAGTTTTCTTTAAAATACAGCCATCCCAAGCACTAACTTTTTTTTTGGTTTGGTAAATGTTCTCTGTGTTTCGAAAAAAGCCACGCTCCTGCATGAACAGAATTCTGCAAGCAAATGTTTTCCCCTCCTGAAGAAAAGCCAGGGCTTTAGTGTTCTTCAGCTACTATCCAGAATCGATTTAACCTTAAGCCTCCCTTGCTCTCTCTGAATGATAACTTTTGATTTTTACTTGAGAAGTAAATTAAAAAAAAAGAAAAAAGGAAAAAGGAAAAAGAAAAAAGAAAATATAAAAAAAACCACTAAATGTGATTGAGTGGTTGATAGCTATGTAGGTTATTTCATACCACTAAGTTAGGATGTGACTTTTAATCCTAATGATTTTATTGTATTAACATACAAGGATGACAAGTTGTCATATGAGCAGCATATTCAGTAAAGGAAAATTCACTGCACACTGATCTGTGCCACTCAGTGATGTAAATGTTGAGTACAAAAATTCTCCCCTTCACATGAGGAAGATGCAACTCTTATGCCTTGATACAGTTATGGTGAAGCTGAGGAGACAGGCTGCATATGACATTTGGGATTGAGGAATTTAGAGAAGGCTGCTGAACTGTGTTGTGAGTAAATGGGCTGATTATGTTTGACTCAGAGGCAGAAGCAGGAGGTTAAAATCTCTATAATTTCTTTCTAACTTATCTTGTCCAGTAAAGGTACATCTGCACACAAGACCTCAAACATGAGAAAATGAAAAATAAATTAACATCATATTACCTAGGTTTGCTCCTAAACACTCCTGGGATCAACACCAGACAACTGCTATATCCTTTCCCAAAAGAGTAGCAGACTTCAGCCAACCTATCACATACAACTTAAATCTCTGTTCCTTTCCCATAATTTCTTTTCTCGAAGAGACTGAAAGGCATAAACTATGCCTGAATAATATGATTTTAGTAAGAGTTCAAATAATTTTCTAAGAACTGAATCTGAAAAATTAAAAGAATATTTTTCCATCTGTCTGCTATTTTCTTGTTATTTTTGTAGCCCTGAAGTTGGTGGACACAATTCGTTTGATGTATTCGTTGTGAAGATTGTACTCAGTACACTTGAGTACAACTAATACTCAGAATTACCACTGCCAGAAGATACATATCAAATAATAAAGAACAGTATGTGCAAGATGTGATGTGTCTGCTTGCACAGAACTTCTTCACTGGACTGAGCCTGTTCCTGCTATCTCTGGGGAGAGCTGGTTTAACCTGTGCCAAGTACTGGAGAGGACGATTTTGGCTTTTTAAGGTGAACATAAAATACATTTTAGATGCAAGCTGTCTGAATCAAACCAGAAGTAATGATCTTTTTCTTCCTGCATGACTGGGTCACTGTCAGTGTTAAGTGAATTAAATGCATAATTTATTAAATGGTCTCTATGAGCACTGAAATCTGCCAGATTTTAAACAGATTCAGTTTGCCATCATTATATCCTAAGGAGAGGACAATTTTAATTATTTTCTTCCTTTTTCTGTCCAATGCTGTCCACAGGATAATTTTTACAGACATCCTTCAACTGTTCTTTTACGTGTGAAAAGTGAAGTGTGTTTCATTCCCAGGACACAGGACCCAGGTTTTACAAGTCCTACCTCATAACCACTTGAGGCAAGAGTTCCTAAACAATTTGTAGGCATCATGACTTGATTGTCTCATTGATTAATGGTTATGTGCCGAAGGATGATGTTCAGAATTTATCCCAAATCCTTATTTTATCCAATTGTCTTAATCAAATGATAGTACTACTCCAAGACAAAAAGGGAAACTTTAGTGGAACAACTCTTTCAAAACTCTAGGTTTCACACTAAACACTACTGACACTGCCAGTGGCAACATTCAAGAAAATGTGAGGCTGGTACAATGCATTGAGCCACAAATTGTTTTGATGTAAACAACCTCCACGAGACAAGTACTGCTCTTACTGTTAGTTTATTACCAGTTTTAACTTCTCTGAGATTACTTTTGTCTTGCTGTCATGTAGGTAGACTTGTTTTTCCAGAGAGGAATCCCTGCAGAGTTGGCATGCTGGGATCAGCTTGCAAGAGAAAAAGAAAGAAGGAAAGAACACTAATTCAATTAATGGGGGCACACAGGAGGGCTAACATTGCCTTCCTCTGCTGAAATCTATTTTTCTCCTGTCGGTCTTCTGCCACCTCATATGTTGGAAAGAAAATTATGACCTCAGCTCATTCATTTGTTCTCTAATGTCTTAAATGAAGAAATAGATTTTTGATGTTTAATGTAGATTGGAAAAAAAAGGCTGGTTTGAAGTTAGGTTTTAAGATTCTTAAGAGCAAGTTCTAGCTTTAAAGAATATGTATACACCCATAAACTGTTCTTTTTAAAGAACCAGGAGATCCCGTACACATTTCTAAATAAAATTATTCTATATATAAACAATGTATGTGAAGAGCATAAACATGAATTTAATATTTGGTGTAAAGTTGACAGATTACGCATTTTCTCTGTTTTCCTCAGCACATTTTAAAGAGAAGGTCTTAAAGGCTGAAAGAAAGTCCTTCTTTCATCATCTACAACACTTCTAACCATCCTTATTAATGCAACAGAGCTAGTTCTACAGAGTGGGTTACATCTACCTGGTCCTCTGAAGTTCTACATACCTAAAGCCAAACCCCCATCCCAACTTCCCTGATGAAGAAATTATTCTCAAAGGGAAGAAGTTTTTGTGACTGAGGTCACATCTTGCTTTGCCATAAAGATGTCACATATTCTGCTCTTTTTGCAAGAACCCTACCTTTAATGTTTTTTTCTTCATCATATGATGAGAATAAAATTTAAAATTTCTTACCATATTGTTTTTGGATTCAAAAAAATCTCTACTAGAATTAATGAGCAACAGGAGGTGAAAAAATGAGAATTTCCTTTCTTAAATTTTTTCCCTAAAGATATGCAACTGTCTTCTCCCACACTTCTGCCCCCTTATAGACACCAAGACATTATCTGGCATTTTGCTGGGAGGGAGCTTTTCTTTCTTCTGAGGGTAGGAGGAAAGCAGAGTTGTGGGATTTCTTTTCATGTTGTTAAAACCAGAAATATATAGAGCTTTGGAAAAACCCAACAACCTTCACACTTGAAGATGAAAGCATCTCAGCTTTATGACAGCTTGCCAATTATATAGAAAGAGTAAAACAATATCATGAGATTGCATTTAATTAGTTAACATGTAGTATGTGTGTACAAATAGTAAATAAACAACAAAAAAATATTGATATGTAGTTATTTTTCATTTAGAAAAAAATGTAACTATTCATATTCTTTTTAATTCATCTACAGAGGACAGCATTATATTTTCTGATCCTGTAGATCAAATTGAAGAAATTTATTTCCAATAGACATATAAATAATACTTGACTAACGGAGTATCTGTAATACCTCCAACAAATAAATTGCCATACAAAAGATAATATTTACGCAGGATCCGGTCCTATCGCTATAGGAGTGATAAAGATGCTTCCTTTATAAAATTTTTTGTGATAAGCTCTTCGATGTCATTAGGCATACAACTTGACCACCTTTTTCACATTTATGCTCTAGACGCAGGCAAACGCTGTTACAGTCCTTAATTAGAACGACAGCTGCAAAGAGATGGAGTTTCCAAAAGTACAATTACTGTTAGAGCTAGGGGCTACTGTAGTCCATGAAATTTGCATCCAGACATTGTAGCTGTTAATGAAACTTCTGATTACCCATATTCTGCATTACATTTTGTGAGAAGCTGACTGCAGCAGGAGTCACATCCTTGCATGTCTCTTTTCCTCATTTATCTTATCCCGAAGCTTCTTTCTTCTACCCCCTTCAGTCCTGTATGTTTCTAAAACACTAAACTAATTGTTTTGTTCAAACAAGTTTAAGAATCTTTTCAGACATAGTGTTACTATGATAGTCCTCTGATATCATTATAGAAATGCAAATGCTATTATTCACTGCTACTAAGTGCGTCTTGCTGAACATGAGTAGCTTTACAGGTGTTTTTCAGTTTGAAAAGGAATACTGATTCACAATAGGGTTTAGATATCAGCAGTCTAATTCCAAGATTAATGAGAATATAAAATTAAAAATGAACCCTGTCTACCAGTTTAATTAAGCAAATCATGCTTGCTGATTTTCTTCTCCACTTCTGAGGAGAGCATGGTTGTCTTGCGTAATTTCACTAACAGCAGCCATTGTCACAGTCTGAATATTACTACTTCAGTGGGACTGTTTCCTGCACACCACGCCATGTTCTGATATCAGGTCCATCATATAACCCAATACAATACAAAATATTTCAACTGCATTTACTGATTCTTTAGTAATCACAGATGTATGAGTATAGATACTACCATCAATTACCACGTTGGACACACACCTGCCCTCTCCACCTTAGGTACACAGCCTTGCACTGCCCATTGTAAAATCAAACTCTAGTGATACTTGCAATCACAAACTAGTGATACTTCCAATGCTCGTGTTGAGCCAAACATCCAGTGCAGTGCTGCTGAAACCACTGAGAAAAATGAGACCATGGCAGTTGACTTTGACTATGAATTTTTAAAATTTTTAAATTATTTAAGCTTAATAGAAAGATTTAATTTTTTTTATCTCCCCGCCCATCCTCAGGACTACTTGTGCTATCCATTTATACTCCATTGCTGTGACAACTGTAATTTTTTACCTAGGAAAATTATGTCTACAACACAGAAAACAAAATTTAGTATTACTCATGTCAGACATCTGTAGAAAATAAAATTTGTAATACCAAGCATTATCATAAGGAATCTGCTCAAGAAGCCCTCCAAAGAAACCACAGTACTTTACCACATAATTTGTATGATGGATTAAAAATTAGTTCACTCAGTCATCAGCTAGCAAAAAATCTGAAAATTAGTCACCAGCAATTGGAAGTGAAGGAATTATTAACAAAAACATTTAATGCAACACAAATGATTCCCTGAACTTTCTGTGGTATTAGCATCAGATGTACACTGACAGCATGAAAAATCATATTAAATGAAGATGAAAAAGCTGGCATGTCATATGATAAAATTGCCGAGTAACTGAATCTCCATCCAATGGAGTAATTTAGCTGTTTTAATCTCATTTATATAAATTAATGAGATTTTCACCATAAGTCAGTGTTCCTATAAAGAGTCAGAAAGAATTACAGGAAACAACAAAATTCAGGCAATTATGTATATCAAAAGCACAATTTTGCAAAACATCTATTTTTAGAGTGTGGAGTGGTTATCTTCTGTGTAATATGAATTCCACAGTGGATAATGAAGATATTATACAATTAATTACTTAATTCTCATTTACATTTTTCTTGCTTGTGTGTTTATTTAACCCAATAAAAATATTTGTGATGTTTAAAACCAGAATAATAATAAAAAATGTTTAAAAAAATGTATACCCTTTAGGATGAAGCAATAATTTCCCATAACAAGTAAAGCAATAATACTGGCATGAATTTTCAAAGACATTGATTCAATAAACAGCAGCATTCTGTATTCTGGATGCAGCGCCTACAAAATTACGCTGTAGAAGTGAAACATGCTTCTAAATTTCCACATATTAAACCTATGGAATGCTCTTCAGAGATATCAGAATATGAAGCTGTGCACAGTGAAATTTGAACTTCAATTAAGAGTTGAGCCATTTCAATTGCTTAGAGCTCTAAAGCAGCACCACAGTCTATCAATTTTCAACTCAGAAAAACTAAATGCCTGCTCCAATCTAAGAAAATACTGAAATAAATTCAAAGCAGCAATTTTGTAATTGAGATAAAATATACTGATTATCACTCTAAGATGTCATTTGGCAGCTTAACAAAAATGGTCAAGGTTCAGTAAAGTCCTTTCCTGGCAGCCCATAATCACACAGGAATTTTTTTTGCTGGCAAGGAACTTTTTATCCTTGGCCTGTTTCTGCTGCTGTTGGGTGGTTCCCACTATCCAGTTCTCTCTCTATTTTTGCCTAACACCCAACAGACACTATCTGAATCATTGTGGCATAGTTTGCAGAAATAGTCAAGGAAAAAAGAATAAAGAACAAAGAGGAGTGGGGAAGGGTGAGGGAAGAGTGAGGGGTTTTATTCTGTTTTCTGTTTAGGTTTTAAACTAACCCATTGTGGTACCAGAGGATTACCAATGCCAGCAATGGGGAAACCAACACAAGAATGAGACAAGGAGAATAATAAACCACTCTTTTCCAGCTTTTTCAGCAATATCCCATATTTTGCCCTCAGTTGTACTGTAAAAGTACACCAGAGAATGTTCAAGTACCAAGAGGCACATAAAGAGTAAGTGTGAAGAACTCTTTCATCTTAATTCCCATGTTTTCAGTATTCCATTTTGCCATATTATGCTGCATATTTATTTAATTTTTAATCACCAGACTTCCACATCTTTGCATTAGTAATTTAATTTCAAATAATCACAGTATTAAAAAACATAAAATTATCTATATTACTCTTTAATTACTTCATGCTACGTAAATTTTAAATACTTTGAGTATTAAGACACAACTATAACCAGCCTGAAGATCTTGTATTACAGTAGATAAAGCTAGATATGTCAATACTTCATTTTCCCTACTAACTGATTGACATGACATACAAAGAATAAAATCTTCATAGTAAATAAGATGGAGCAACTGCCTTGTAAGTAAAGAGTTAACAAGCTATGATTCTTCTGCTTGCAGGAGTTCGAGAGTGGTACAACCAGAGTTTACTAATTCTTACAATGGTAATCTGAAGATACAGCTCTTACTTATCCTGTCCTGAATAAAGCAAAGTACATGGTGCCTCACAAACTGTGTGGAAATTTCTTAAAGAAAGGGAAGACTGTTCCACTCTACAGAGCAAACACAGAATGATTGAAATGTGGAGTTGTGGAAGGCTCTGATAGCAAGCTGTACTGGCATGCTCAAAAGAGAATCTGACACAACCAGCAGATGAAGTCAACAAGTGTTAATACTGGGAGAGGACTGGCCCACAGGACAGGTGGCCAAGCTCACCTACCTTCCCCCTCTTCCCTTTCAAATACCTTCTCCTACCACCACTAAAAGAGCAGTGGTGAAGGAGAGAATTTAGATGCTTCCAAACAGTCATGTACCATCCTCAGGAGGCAAAGCTCTGGATGAAAAGAGCACTGCTATGACAAATCCCAGAAATCCTGCCTTCTCATCTTGTCCTGCAATGCTTGCCACAGCACTGAATTACTCTTTAATTGTTAGTTTTCCATAATGCTTGAATTTTTTAGATGTGGCAAAGCAAAGGGAAAGATTGCTTCAATTATTTTTAAGTCAAAGAGAAAATATAAACTTCTCAATGGAAAGTTAAGAGCACATCTGCATGATGCATTTCCTATTTGCATTAATTTAAATAATTTTCTATTTTTTCTACATTGATACAAGTATTATAGAAACTGATAAATTATGAACTGTTATACCTGTATGTATTTCACTTCAGTGCAGTGCCGTGAACCAATATTCTCTTCCACTGTTTCAAGATAAGATAACTCCTTCTAAAATACAATCCTAGAATACCATTACTGTTTTCAGACAGATATAATTTACTTATCTTTCAAAGTTGATACATATTTTTGTCCAGTATTATTCATTCACTAGTGGTTTTCTCTTAGACCATGATAAGGTGGAAAATATTTATAGGTTTACAGAATTGATCTGCCTATTTATATATGTGGGAGTTTTTAATGGAAAATTGGCTGTATTTGTTTTGTGGGACAGCATAGACTGCTACATTCCAGAGTGGGGTACTTTAAAATTAGATACCTGTTACTAAATTCAATATGCCTTTGAAGCAATTGATTTGGTAAAACTCCTAAATGAATTCTAGGTAATTCTAATTGTTAAAAAGAAAGTATTTTGTCTTTTTAATTTTTGTCCTACAAGTGATTCAATAAGCATACAAAGATAATGCGTAACATCCCATTCTGATGTAAACACATTCTTCCGAATTCCTTCCCTCTACAAACATGGACATGCCAAATCTTCTTTCCACAGGATACTTTTCTTGGTCTTCCACATATACTCAGAAAAGTGAACAGTTTTCTATAGACATGTTTATTATTTTTCTCAGTTAGAATAATTGATTTTCTTTCTTTTTAAGCCAGGTATTTGTCTAAGGTAAACAGAATATGGAAACTTTAAAGTGTTACAAAAAAGGACTTGGAAATCTTCTTAGAATTATTCTAATGCATTTTTTGTCACTTTATCTATGAAATTCTTGGCAACTTAGGACAAGGAAAGGTTAAAGACTTTGTTTAATCATGTTTTTTCTCTAAGTCTTAGTGCTTAAAATACCTGGTGAAGGAGAACATGGTTAAATTTTTGTTTCTTAAGAGGAATTCTGCACATCGATTGTCTGTATCCTTTTAAATTTACAATGTATTGCAAAAGTAAAAATTCTGAAACATGATTTATTTGCAACAATATGATTCATTACAACAATAGAATGATTGTGGGTTTGTGCCATAATTTTCTTCTTTGACAATAATTGAAATCTTTAAGGTAATTTCATAAGGAGCATTTGGCTCAGCAATATGAATATAAACCAGACAGAATAACCACTCAAAGAGGAGGAACTCAATAGAAGAGAAGGAACTCCAAGAATGTATTTTCTGTGCTTTCTGAAGTATCTATGCAGTATGCCCACTGAAAGCTGTTTTCACCCTTCCTTATTCCCCAGTGATATTTATAAGGATTGTCTATTTCCAAATCTGCATAACTCAAGGACTCTGTCACAGGTTAAGAATTATTTCTGGTAGTTAATCTTTGACACTGTATTAGAGAGTACAACATGCAAACATGCATTTAGAGAGTTGCAACATGCAAATTTCTATGAAACCATAGAAACTATGACAATCAAACTGTGTCATAAATAGAACTCATGAGATGGATGTCATCACCATAAATGATTGCTGAACATTTGAATTTTCTTTCTGTACATATTTTCTTTTCCCCTGTCTTTGTTCTGCAGTGAATTATAATATTCAAGAAGATAAGCTGGGAAGCCATAAAGCCCAAAGATAAAGTCTAGAAAATTCAAGCAATTCAAAAAATTGAAGCAGACCATATTCTTACACATAAGGTTAACCCATATAGAAAAATCTGTCTCCCTTTCTTTATGTCTCAAGACAACCACAACAGCTGCATAGTAGAAATGGAGGCATTCATAACTGTCTTGCACCTTCTTAGTCTGCAGGAGAAGGGGAAGGTGGGAAGGGAAAGGAGGGAATGGGGAGGGAAAGGAGGGAGCAACACACAGCATACCACAATATAAATAAAAAAAAAAAATAATGAAAAAGAAATTTACTAGCAAGTTCAGCAACATGACTGACTATACAGCAGATGTGCTGATTTGGCTGCAGCATTTTTAAACATAAAAAATAAAATTGCCAAAAGATACTCAATTATAATTCCACATGTCTAAAGAAATTGCAGAAAACAGGTTTATTACCATCACTCTTGCTGTTTAATAACTATGCTCAGAGATGTCCAAAAAATATTTAAATATTAACATCAAAATAAAGAAGGGCTTTTTATCAATAAATAACCAACAAAATTGCCTCAACCCCCTGCAGACTTCTGGTTCCTTCTAAATAATTAACAAAATACATGTTAGTAATCTTCCACAGTTAATGGCATAAAAATAAATATGTTCAAAATTTTATAGCACTTTTCTGAATATTGCAATGAAACTAAGAGCACTAACTTCTGATGTACCAGCCAAAGTCTGTTCTTTGCTGAGCTCTAAAGGTAAATATTTGATTTCCATCAATGTAGTGATTCTGACTATCAAAGAAATTTAAACCACTCTAAAGGAGATCAGAAAAACTACTGTCAATGGCATTTCTTTAAACTTTTATTAATGTAACAGGATTAATATATCCTTGGAGATATAATCACACCAGCTGTCTTGCATGAAAAAATGTCCTACACAAAGCAATAAGCATGAAACTAATACCATCTGAGAGGACTGAAGTGTCCCTTACTGTCCATTTTCTTCCACCTCTCCTGCCCAAACCACAAAACTGATTTGTAAGAGATGATTGCTAAAACAAAATCTCCTGCAATGACAGTCTTTCTCCCATGAAATTGCATGAATATGCCAAAAAATAGCATCCTGCATGCTCAAATGTAAAGCAGCTTGACACCAGAAGCAATCCATGCCTTCACTGCTATCTTCTGATTCACAAAGCTCTGTCAGTTCACATCTTGTGATTAAATTTCACCTGTAAATCTGTGGCTGAATACACAACATGATCTGTCTGATTGGTTTGTGTTTCCCCAGCATCCTCTTGCCATGGGGACCTCAGTGAAACTACATTCTCCCTCAGAGGATCACAATATTTCATTGCAATCAGCACAGATACCTGCAGGCACCAACAGGCTTTAATTGCCCAGACCCGCCTCACCAGGGACCCGCATTCATGCACACATGCATGTGGATCTGGGGGCACCCAAACCAGGACTGAGCCAGGTGCACTTCTGAGAGGTACAACTCTTCCCAGTCCTGCTCCTGACTGTTCCTTCACTGTCAGTTGGGTTTTCCAGACTAGCTTCAAGCCTGATTTACTAACTCAGCTGTTTACGGATTGCTGACTGCTGGATGGTCCTGCCTGTCTACCAGTGGACAGATTCCCCACTTTTGTGGACTAGCCCCAAAACCCATATTGGAAAAACATGAAGGTAGTTGTCCCTTCAGCAAATATAGTCTTATTCCCCGTCTCACTGTCAATGAAACCTTTCTTGATTTTTAGATCCTTATTCACTTTTACAGGTTAAAAAATCTTTCAGGAAAAGAATAGAAAATATGCATTAGTTTTGAAGACTTTAATTTGTTGAAATATGGTTTTCATCCTCACTTTACATAAAATACTGATGATTGTATATGGAAGCAAAATATATTTATGTCCTTTGAAATTGAAAAAGATATTTTAAGTTATTTTTTACATAAACCCAAAATGAAAAGGTATTGTAAGTTATTAGTGACCTTGTGCAAATGTACATTAAAAGATTTTCATGCAAACGGCATAAATAATACAAAGAATTATATGATCTTAAAACTTTTTTATGTGGGCATGTTTATGGATAGCTTAAGAACATCTATATTCTACCTTCCAAACTAATTTTTTGATTATTAGAGTTCTAGTGAGAGAAGGAAAATGCTATTATTTGCTAAACTTGAAAACTGTTCATGTCCTACTTTCCCTTATTGCAAGTATTTAATTTTAGCCAAAATTAAGAAAGACAATACAGTCCATGTAAAGATATAGAATGAATCAAATTTAACATTTAAAAAGCCCATTAATTTTATACAATTTACCAGAAACTGAAGGAGAAGGGAAAATATGGATAAAATAATTGAAGTTTGACTTCATTGTACTTTGTACAAATACTCCTAAAAAACTTGTATGGTTATCTGGGTACTTTTGTTGAAAGCAGAAGGCAATCTTTAGAAAACAGTGTCTTCAACTTCACAGGGCATTTTCTCAGTGCAGTCAGAATCACAGTAAGCTTCCAGTTGTGATTAAGGACATACAGACAATACCACATAGTAAAGCTTTCATAACTGTAGGAAAAAAAGCATGGACTAAATAGGCAAAAGAAAAATCATATGAAAAATGAATGCACTTTGATGCTTTCATTTCTTGGGAGGACAGAAGTGAAGCATATTCCCTGTTTCTATCAACTAATAAAGGAATACATCTAAGACTCTAGGAAAATATGATGTTTTATATTCTATTTATGTTTTCACAGATGTTCCAAATATCTTAGGGCTTTTTCATAAATATGCTTACTTAGTATGCTAGGAGTTGTAAAAATTTGGTAAGATTTAATCAGCATTTATTTGAACCATACTTTGTGGCAACAGTAAGGGACATCTCTGAAAACATAGACAGCAGCTAGGTACCTAGTTCCTATTTATTGCCTTTGTAGATATAAAGAGTATTCTACGGAACTAAAAAAAGAACACCACCTTGATAGGCTGAAAAAAAATCAAATTAAGTGATATCTATTACCATCCTATCACATTCTAGTGGCTTTATTGCTCTTCAATCAGAATTTCAGTAATAATTTGTTTGGAATCTCAACTGAGAATGAGAGAAATGGAGATGGTCAAAAGTAAGAATCTGAGTAAGCAGGTTATCCTGTCTCAGGTCATGCCATAGTTTCATACTTAAGAAACTCAAACCATAATTCTCCATGAAGGCACAACAGGTAACTGAACCTTTGAATAAAGAACTTTTACTGGAACTCAGGTCAAATATAAGAGTAGGTGAGCTTTGGAATAAGGAGCAGGAAAATGAGAACTACAAGGATATAATGAAGTTATGGAAGGATAAAACTAAATTCAAAAATACCTAAAGGACCTAAATAAAATAAAAAATTCTGTAAATGCATCAGCAACAAAAGGAGAGTTAAGGTTGCCTTCTTTCCCTCAGCCTTCAAATGGAAAATAGTTGTTCTCGGAGTACCCAGTCCCCTGAGTTGAAAGACAGGAACAGAGAGGAAAATGAGGCTTCCATAATCCAAGGGGAAATGATCGGCTGCACCTCTCAGACACATATAAGTCTAAAAAGGCTGGGTGGAATCCTCCCAAGGGTACTCAGGAAAGTGGTGGAAGTGCTCACAGGGCTGCTTCCTAGAATTTACCCTCAGTCTTGTCTAAATGGGGAGGTTCCAGTGGACTGGAGATTGGTCAGTGTGATGCCAATCCATAAGAAGGATCAAAAGGAGGATCTGGAGAGCTACAGGCCTGTCAGCCTGACCTCAGTGCCAGGGAAGATTATAAGATCATCGATAGTGTCATCACATGGAATGTTCAAGACAACCAGGGAATAAGGCCTAACCAGAATGGGTTTATGAAAAGCAGGCTGTGCTTGACCAAATTTTCTCTTTCTGTGGCAAAGTGACTGGATTAGTGTATGACGAAAAAGCCATGGATGTTCTTTATCTGAACGTAAGCAAAACTTCTGATGCTGTTTCCTGCAATGTTCTGTAGAAACTGGATTTTCATGGCTTGTACAGGTATACCCATCACTGGGAAAAACCCCAAAAATTCTGCACAGTTAGGCCTAAAGCATGAGGGCGACTGTAATTTAGTCCAGTTGGCAGCTGGTAAAAAATTGGTTTTCCCTGGGGTTCAGGTAGGGGGATAGGTATTTTTAAAATCTTTACCAATGATCTGGATGAGGGAATTGAGTTCACCCAAGTCAATTTGCAGATGACACCAAGCTGGGCTAGTGTCAATGTGTTGGAGAATAGGAAGGCTCTACAGAGGCTGGATTGATGGGTTGAGGCTTATTGTATAAAGTTATTATTGCAACAAGGCCAAGTGTTGAGTCTTGAACCTGGGACACAAAAACTCCAGGCAGCTCTGCAGGCTGGGGGAAAAGTAGCTGAAAAAACCCCAGTGGAAAAGGACGTGGGGGGTGCTGGTCCACAACCAGGTGAGCATAAGGCAGCGTGTGCCCAGGTGGCCAAGAAGGCCAATGGCATCCTGAACTGTATCAACAATGATGTGGCTGGCAAGACCAGCCAGTGATTGTCCCCCTGTACTGGGCACTGGTAAGGGAACACTTTGAATTCTCTGTCCAGTTTTGAGCTTCTCACTCTAAGAAGGACATTGAGGTGCTGTAGTGTGTCCAGAGAAGGGCAGCAAATCTGATGAAGGGTCTAGAGCAAAAGTGTTAAGAGGGGGCTGCTGAGGGAACTGGAGTCGGTTAGCCTGGAGAAGGGGAGGTTCAAGGGGAAACCTTACCTTTGTCTTGAGTTCCCAAAAAAGAGGGTGTAGACAGGTCAGGGATGGTCACTTCTTCAGTTAACAAGAGATAAGAGAAAGACAAAACATCCTCAAATTGTATTGGGGGTGAATTAAATGTTATGAAAAAAAAACCTTCACCAAAAAGATTGCTAGGTGTTGAAACAGGCTGTCAAGGGAAATGGTTGACTCGCCATCCCTGAAGGTACTTGAAAGATTTTTAAATTATGCACTTGGGGACATGGTTTAGTGGTGGACTTGGTAGTGCTCAGTTAACAACTGGATACAATGATCTTAAAAGTATTTTCCAATCTGAACAGCTCTATGAAAAATCACAAGAGAGTGAAAACAAAAGTCCTCTTAATCACTCTTTTTTCCTTCGACCTTCAAATTTTTACTGCCTTTTAAACTATTCTTTCTTGTCATTTTTAGATTTTTTGATTAGTTTCTACAGGATTTTTCCAATACCACCTTCAAGAAAAAGTTGAGAATCAAAGCATGATTTGTTCTTCAAAGTTCTGAATTCTCTAAGTCCTTAACTTAGTCATAGCACTATAAAACCTAAGAGATTCTTTCGATTTTTTGTCTCCATAGCCTCAAACATCAAAATGACACTGTACTGCAGCAGTGAACGATCACCAAGAGAACTTAAATGTTCTAAAGTCAAGCTGACCAGTGAGTGTCAGAATAACTTGTGCAGTCATGCAGTCATTACCATAAATAGCATCTTTATCACATATTCATAAAAAAGCTACAAGATAAATCAGTTAAGCATTCTACCGTTCCGGAAAGAAGGACATGATTTTCAAACAAACACTAGATACAGATAATAATAAAAGAGTACAGGTTGGAAGTGACCTCATAAAATCTGACATCCCCACCCCAGCTCAAAGCAACATAAAATGATCACCATTGTTAGGAGAAATGGGGAGAATATATAATTTAAACTTACACCTGCAAAATGCTATGTTCCACTAAAGTAAAATAATAGAAATGTAAAACTCATCTCACTTATTCAGTCAGGAAATAAAACTCCTATCTCTATCTCATTTACTGGTTAACCCTGAGTGTAAAAGCAGAGTGCATTGCACTCTTCATCTTCAGCAGAACTAAACACAGAGAGTGGATCTGATTCTTCCTTGGAGTGCCAGAGTCAGCTAAACAAAGAAAGATAATCCCACTGGAAATAAAGTTCATGTTGTACTGTTGGTATTTATGCATTATTCCCAGCCCAGGTTGCTTTTGATTTCTGATATAGTATCTATTGCTGTTTAACTTAAATAAAATTAAAACATTGTAACAATTAATGGATAGTTTATTAATGGTTATATATTCCTCAGCTAATTGAAAATATTAAAATTCTATGTGACTATCAACACTTCAGTCTTAACTGGAGGTTTAGAGGCAGCTAGTGCTTCAGTTTCTTCATTATGTTCATATTTCTTCATCATTCATTCGATTTCTGAAACATGGCAAGTGGTAAGACACTGGTTTTCTTGCTGGTATCCCTCCAACCTCATTTCACTTACTGAAGAATTGCCTTCTGTTACTTGATAATGCACTTTAAAACAATATCAAAAATAAATTAAAATTCCAATTTTTTATGAAAAATCTTGAAGAAGTTCAGGGAAAAAATATAAGGTATTTTGGAAAAATGTTTTATATTGTAAACACTATTGAGCACTATTCGCATTCCTCAGAATAAAGATAATCAGAACACAGAAACTTTCCAGAGATTTGTTTCTTGAAAATATCGTAAATCCCAACTGCTTGCAACATCAGAGTAAAATTGGAATGTTGATCATTCCTGGAGGACCAAACAGTATTTGAGAAAATAAGAGGTAAAATCCCCAAACCCTACCAGCAAAAAAACCTCACCCAAGAGCACACTGAAATTTTAATTGTGTATTAGCAACAGTAGAAATTCAAAATTCTACTAAATTCAAATAAAATTTGAAATACATTATTATTCTCCAGCAAATGAACAGTTATCACTTACTAAGTGAAGAAAAAACTTCAGTTACGAATTTGCATCGAAATTTTGCTTTGATGAGAACAACATACAAGCAATATTAGCAAGCAAATTAATAGAACATGTCATTTTTAGTTTGAAATTAGTCTCTAGATGATGTTTCTACATAGAAATGGTTGAAGATGCTTTTGCTATATAATGAAGAACACTAACCAGATCTACTTGTTAATATTCTTGATTAAAACTTTTCTTCAATGGTTATATAGCAGAGGGTCACTTTTACCATAGGACAGACATACTCATCTCTAGCTGAGGATCACAACTACATTTTTTTATCAAGCAGAAGTATCAAAATGCAGTTAATCACTCCAAAGACATTTACATGAAGTACACGAACCTTTTAGATTTTTATATGGAATGGCTAAATAAATAAGCAAATCCAGAGAAACTTGGTTTCCAATTTATTATGATGCACTTGTCCAATGTCCCTTATCATCAGGAGATTGTCAAAGTCTACAAAATGTTGTTACCACAAGTGGTCTTTTTACGAAACTACATTACTATCTTGTTGCTTGAAGCACAATGTCTTATCACGCTCAAATTCCTGTATCCAGGAAACAGGAATAAAACTATCTCAAATTACAGAGACGTTGTGATTATAGAGCACTTTGAGGTCTATAAATCAGAACCGTTTTCTACAGCAGTTTGGAAATAGGGTGGTTATGGCGATGTAACAAAGTGAATGTTCCAGCCAGTGAAAATCCACAAATGTTATAAGAAGGAAATAGCCAGCTTTTGAGAGTATGCAGCTTTATTTACAGACTGCATGCTACATTCTTAAGTTCTAAGCCCTCCTACTTGCAGGGTACACTAATAGCAACTACAAAAAATACTGACTACATTAGAAAGTGGAGTAGAAAGAGATTACAAAAAGAAGCTATCAGTGTTGTTGACCCTATAACTACAATGTACATATTTCATGGCATCTACTTCTAATTTCATCCTGTTACCACATAACAGACACAAAATATGAGGACATGTGCTTCCAGATAACATCTCCCAGTTTATTCTTCTCTAAAATGGAATAATGTTGAAACTGCTTAGTGATGTAAAGCAAAAAGGGACAGTTGTTAAAGACAGACCTGCTTCAAACACACTCCATAGATATTTTGCAAATAAACAACAGGTGAAATGTCAGATTGAGCATATGTAAACCTCTTAAATTTCAGCATGGACTTCTTTAACCCTTATAAAAAAGTATAGCTGGGTAAGAATGGTGCCTTCATTGACTGACTTCTGAACATCTTTAAATAGAGCTCAAATCTCTGTAAAGTAAATCAATGTCTACTTTGAAAAAATAATCTAAAATTAGAGAACTGAATTCTGATATTTACTTAAAAGCAAAAGAATTCCTCTCTAAGAACAGATGAAGGGTTACCAACCCATCAGTGTATACGTACTAAAATTTAAACATCTGATACTGAAATAATGAAATGTTATTTCAGCTATTGCATCTAACCTAGTTGAAGGTTTTCAGATTTTCTACTCAGTCCCGGAGAAGAATAATATAAGGAGTAAACACTGTCAATTTATTTAATAAATTCTTTTGAAAGATTATGAAATATTAAGAATTACCTTCCTGTATTGTGCTTAGGTATATTAATCGATCTATCTGGGTTTTCACAACATACGAATGTTGCCTAAGATCAAAAATGTCTACAGTAGGAAAACATTTTTTGAAACAATTCTATATCATTTTATGGGGTTTTTTTTCCTTTGTTTGTTTTCTTTTTTTTTTTTTTTTCCAATGAAAAGTTAAAAACTACATTAGAATTCAATACTCAATTAAAAAATTAAATTCCTTACATAACAGGAAATTCTCATTTACTTTAGCACATACCTTTTGCTCTTTATAAGCTAGCTTTAAAAGAAGATTGCAGAAAGTGAAATTATATGCTTATTGCACGTGCCAGAGGAGTTCAAAGAAGATCCAGGGGAAGACAACCCTTTAAAAGCTAAAAAGAAGATCCAGGGGAAGACAACCCTTTAAAAGCTAAATTCCAAATTCTCCAGAATTCTTAGAAGGAGAATAAGTCACAGAGAATTTCAGATCATATCTGGTTTCCAGTTCCTGAATCATTCAGTTTTGTCAACAGTAACTTCAGAAGAATTTTCACTTGCCATAATTATGCAGTCTTGCATCTGTAGACTTTCTCTGGTCAATAACTATAAAAAACCCCAACCAAACCAAAACTATCCAACTATGCAAAATTGTTTTCATTGCAATTATATAAAAATATAAAACCTTCCGTACTCTCATATCAGATTTTTCACAGTTATTTGTGAAAAATAGGCATTCTCACAAGTGAAACAGTGCCATCTTGTGTATTATGGACTTTTTCGCTTGTCAAAGAAATATTTTACCCAATACAATTTTCCCAATGGACATTCATATGTTTTTTATTTTCCCATGAGAAAGATACCAAATCCCATAGGTAAAATTTGAAATTTACTGATGAAAATAGATGTTCAAGTTGCTCAGCAAGCCATTATAAAATCATGTCTTCCATTGAAGCCAGCAAAATGAAAACCAGTTTTTAAAATGAAGCACCATGGGGAAATCAGTTCTTCACAAACACATTTTAATCATGTAATTTCTCAGACTGCAGTATCTATGCATAATAGTTTAGATTGAGTCTAAATTAACAGCTTTTAATTTCAATTTTTATGGGATGGATGTCCATTTATTTGATGTTCCTGAGTTCCTATGTAACTCCTTATTGTACAATTTCAAAAGTATTGCTGACCAACATTCAAATGAAAAATAATCTTCTTTTCAGTATTCTAGATACTATTCTAAACTTTCATTGTTGTAGACAACTGGAAATATTAAATTGGTAGTATAACATTCATATATCATATTTAAATGAGTAATTAATAATTTTAATTATTAATTCACATTTACATTCCTTTGAATGTAAAAAATAACTATACCACACAAACAAGCCCACTAAGAAAACTCCCTTTAACAAATACTAATGCGGACTCAGAATAGTTAAAAACTGAGCAGATCTTGATGAGTGCTTTCATAATTTTAAAATTGTGTGGTGACATATACTGTCTATAATTTGGTAGTTGTCTTAACAGTTGATAATTCAGTGCTTTTTGTATCCATAAAATTGTTAACTCCTGCTGAATAACTCAAAACTTGCTCAGAAAAGCAAGCTGAAGGACACAGCTGTATAATGTACAAGAAATTCAGCACCAATGATAAAATGAATATACCTGAAAAATGGGGCTAAATATGCCACCTATTTCTATAATTTTGAAATTTCAGTATTTCTTTAACTTCTTGTAAGTTGGCACAAATAATAGAAAACTTTCAAAACATAAACATTTTTTTAATCACAGATTAAAATCATATGTTGCATTACCCAGCCACATACTTCAAATAAAAACAACTATTGTCTGAAAGGAAGATTTCTGGGGAATAAAACACTAGACAAATGGCAAGATTGAATGTCACGAGTTGATATGTACCCTAAAGGTAATTATGAACTGAGTCATGTTTAGATTAGGAAATAAATACTCTGTCTATCACAGGTGTAATCTCAGGAGTACTCCATGTCACACTTTTAACTTGCTGCGATGAAACAGCAAGAAATATAACTCAAGAAAAAATTGTATTCAAAGACCAAATACAATTTGACACATTGCATATCAAGGAGTTTTACTGAGATTAAGGAATAAAGAATATGAACCTTTATGTCTTCTCTCTGCTTCCTGTGCACTGCGTAATATACACATCTCCAAACCAAACCAACAAAGGCAATCAAGACTCATTTTCTGCTCACACTTTACTTGGAAATCACAACCCTTAAGATATTCTAAAATTTTCAGACAAAAAGTCTAGCATCTCACTAAGGAGAATAAGCCCTCAAAAGGTTCAAACTGATATTAACACATTTCAAAATATTAGCTATGTCACTCAGCTCCTAGAAGCAATCCTGGCGATTGGAGTCCCAAGATCCAGAACTACAGAAGAGCCCTGACACAGGGATGGGATTTCAAATATTACACCAACTAGTTTAATCTTCTCTGGGCATTGGTTGACACAAGGGCAAAAAGGTACTGAAGTAGAATAACACTGAGATGAACAGTAGTTGAAGGTAAAGGGGGATGGTGCTAACATAGGTAAATAAAATTGCTTTGCATGGAGGAAATGATGAAAGTGCCTTTAGGTGAAAACTTAAGGCTCATTGGCTTAGTTCTCAGTTTTGCTAAATTTCTATCACTACAATTGACATATCCACTATATATTTCTACATATGTAAATGCACATACATTCACACACATACATATAATGTGTCTTCTGCGTATACTTACAACATGTATGCATGTTAAGTCATAACGTAAAAATGTTACAATTAAAAGACTTTGTTTTCAAGCAGAAGCAATCCATTTAGAAAGGCAAGGATCTCAAGGTCCAAAGTGCTTTGAACAACTTATTCAATATTTTACCACACCCCTGTCCTACCTGTGCATCTATTTTTCAAATGTAGAAAAAGGCTTAAAATCCATTTAAGTTTATGCTTTAAAAAGATTTTGAAGTTTTTAAAGTTGCTTTGCATATTACTAAACCAAATCAAAAGGTGGTCACTTAAAAAATATTTATTAAAAGAAAATCAAAGCGTCCCTATAGGTTTGATTTTGCTTTTAAATAATATTGCAATTTCCACAAAGGTCATTTTGTTGTTAAAATGTAAAAATAAATCTTTAAGAATCAAAAGCCAACTAGGTAAACAATACAGATTTTTCTACCTCAATGTAGTAGAGGTCACTACATGCTAATTTACTGTAACTTCTTTGCACAGAAGAAAAAAAACCCCCAAAACTCTAAACTTTACAGTCACTCAATATTAAAAAACTACTTTGCTTATGTATATAAGTTCAATATTAAATTGCATTTTAAATGCATGATTCAAAAATGCTTTTGTAGTTTGCATGCTACTGTTAGGAAGTTGCAGAAATAAAAGTATTTCAATTATCTGATTATCTGTGATGACTAACTTGACATACAACAGGCATACATTAGAAAGAATATATGTGGTACTCTATAAGCATATAGTGACTGTATTCAATCAAGCTCAGATGAAAATAAGAGCTCCATGTTATGATTATAGCATAGTGTTTTCTGCATCAGCTATAAGATAAGATCCCATCACAATAATAAACTGTAGACTATATTTTAAGCTTTAAGAAGCATGCAAGTTCTACCAGGAACCTCAAAACACGACATTCTAATATTTGCATAGCTCATATTCAAGCTGGCGGTTGTGTGCCTGGGATATTTGCAGTGATAGGCATCCTGTCCAAGACAAGGACTATTAGAAAGCTCAAGACCTGATTTTACCTTTATAATTGTATTCTTTTCCTTTTATGTTTGTGTATCATGTCGTAAAGATTTCTGGCTGTATAAATTAATTTTGAACTTAGAGGAATTTTTATATACTTGCAATACCAAGGATGACTTACTAGAAATTCCTAGGTAAATCATTCATATATCTGTCTAATATTAACAAAAAATCAATTTTGTCTAGGATGCCAAAGCTGATTTTAAATGAGTTTTCAAAACACTGCTGCCTATTTCTTTACTTTTCTTTAGCTTTATTTTACATCTTTTAAAATATGATGATGGCCTGAAAATTCAGGCAACTTGGAAATAACTTGTTAAAAGAAGGATGTCTGTATCTTCTCAAAAGTAAAAATGAGGACAAGAGAAAATGAGCTCGATTGCATCAAGGGTGGTTTAGATAGGACTTTTGGAAAAAATTCTTCCCAAAAAGGTTGGCAACCACTGGAACAGGCTTCCCAGGGAAGTGGTGGAGTCACAGTCCCTGAAGGTATTTAGAAGATGTGTAGATGTGAGACTCAGGACCTGGTTTAGTGATGAACTAACTCAGTAGTTCTAGGTTAATGGCTGGACTTGATCCTACAAATCTTTTCCAATCTTAACAATTCCATGATACTAAAGTAAGATTAGGCAAACTGCACCCATTGAATTCTATAATTTGAATTCTATATTTTAGAATTTTATAACTCTAAATTCTGTAATTCTATAATTTTATCTAGTTTGAATTCTATAATTTTATCTAGTGTATCTCTTCATGCTGTCTCGTATATCTTATGTGAAGAGTTTACAAAGCTGAAAAAGTGTGGCAATAGAGAAGTAAATGAGGCTACACCAGCTAGTCTACACCAGCTATTCTTTGTCTTAATTTGACTGGCAAATTATTGGTAGAATACAATTTAAGTATGAGAACTATCAAGAGAAATTCTTTACTTCCAACTAATTTACTACCTACATACATCCACTGTTTTCATTGCCTAAGGCAGACAGATGTTCTTTCAAACATTTTCTAGTCTAATCTCCAGTAAAAACAAATTATTTAAAAGTGAGGCTTGGGCAAGAGGTTTTTAGGAGTGAATAGTAAAATAAAGTTTCCATGTAATGGAAATGCAGTCTTTCAGTCACAGCAGGTAAGAGCTTGGTTAACAAAATAATACTGCAGATATTGTGAAAACAGTTTTCAGTGCAGACTTCCAATGAGCCACATATTTCAGAGAAAAAGGTATAATAACACTGAAATCCACCAGATCTAGAGGGGAGTAATGCTGCCTGTAATCTCACCTGCCAGTAGATAAAGAAGTGGGTCATGTCCTACTGTGACTGATTAATAAGCTTCAGCTTTAACTTTTAGGTTTGGTTAATTATTTACTAATAACATAATATAAGAAATAATTATATTCTTTACCAATGCTGTGTATAAACCATGTCTCAAAACTATTTTGTAACCTGTGAAATGAGGGCAACTCTCATCCTTGTAATAAAAAATGCACATCTAAGGAATATGCTTATTTATAGATTCAATATTTTGTCAGGTACAATAAACATTGAGAGGACTCTTAAAAATTACAACAGAACTGGACTCAAACTTCTCATACAGGTTTCTTCAATTTTTACTTTTCTTGCCCCCACACCCCACATTACAGATCATAAAGCACCAAGAAAGAATTAAAATCTTGCATGAAAACCTTATGTGAACTAGTATTGTTGACCCAGTAATGATTCTGATGATTATATCAGTTTCAATATCTATTCTTAAAATGTGTTATTATCTCACATAAAATCAGACCATTACTCCTTTAAATTTAGCTCATCATCCAGAATTAATGTGTTTTTAAAATTAATTATAGAATCTGATGAATTGGAAGGGATACACAAGGATCATTGAGTCCAACTCCTGACCCTGCATAGGACACCTCAAATATCACACCATGTGCCTGAGAGCATTGGTCCAAATATTGCTTGAACTCTGTCCAGATTGGTGTGGTGACCAGTTCCCTGGGGAACCTGTTCTAGTGCCCAGCCATCTCTAGGTGAAAATCTCTCTCCTGACATTTATCCTAAACCTCCTCCAATTCAGTTTCATGCTGTTTCCTTGAGTCCTGTCACTGGCCACAAGAGTCAAAAGATCACTACCTGTCCCTTCACTTCCCCTTGTCACAGACCATGCTGAGGTCTCCCCACACTGAGGTCAGCCATTCCCTGTATGTCTTCCCCTCCAAGCTCTTTACCATCCTCATTGCTCTCCTTTGGAAGCTCCTTAACAGTTTAATGTCATTTTTGTATTATGGCACCCAAAACTGCACGCAGAACTCAATGTGGGCCGCCCCAGTCCAGAATAGAGCTGAGAGGGACCAGTATTAGGTAGTTCTGTTCTCAGAAATGATTCCCAATATTCATTGCTATAATTCCAGAGGAACAAGAACTATGCTTGAGTTGGGAAAACTTGTACAGACAGTAATAATTCATTTCTAGAAGTACCCTAAACAAACAAACAAGCAAACAAACATTCCAAACAAAACAAAACAAAATTCTAAGAAACCAAACAATCTCATTTCAGAATGTCACCAGAGATATTCTAGTTTGAATGAAAGTTCAGCCTTAAAATTTGCAGCTCTTTCATTCAATATTTTCCCTGAGGAATAATGTTCAAATTGTTGATCAAATCATAACTCCAGTATAATTTTTTTTTATCAAAGTAACATATGTAATAAGCTACATGCCTTCCCTATGCTACTTATCAATGAAGACTAAGTGTATGAAAGCCAAGTGAACATGACAAATGAATTCTGGGAAGACCCACTGCAAGAATAATCAGTCACTGTGATTTCTAGAGTGCAAGAGAGAAAGACTGATGGCACTTGCAGTGCTTTGCTGATACAGGGACATGGCTGGGCCTTCACAGTCTTCCTAAAGAACACCCACCTCAGGGAGACCACTACAGTTTGGTGAAGAGGACAACACTGAGTTTATGATAATGTCAAACTCCTCTTATTTCCATTAACCAGTTTTCCACATATTTTTCCAGATATTTTTAAAATATCTTTCAAAATACTGAAGAATATGTATGTGAACCTAATTTTCTATGAAATACTTGAGATCAAATTAGTTCTCAGAACAAACACACATACAATTATAGCAAATACGCCGATTATTAGAAGAACATCTGGAAAAAAAAAAAAAAGAAAGAAAACTCTAGGCAATTAAATATTTCAAATATTCATGGCAGAGGAAATAGAAAACATAAACACTAAGACTAGCACTGTTATTGACTTGAAATATCTTCAACCCAGACTGGTGGGTTATGTCACTGAATATATATATATAAATAGTACATTATAGTTACTATCATTAACTTTGTATTTCATAAGGAATTTGCTGTTTAGACCTTATAATTAAGATAATGACCTACTAATTTTAGAAACAGGATGAAGAGGGAGAAACCATAGCATTTCTAAATACACCTGTGAACACATTCTTTTTTGTCTCAAATAAATATAATTGAACTAAACTTAAAGAATTTCTACTTTTACTGCCTAATCATTTTCTTGTGCAACTATTAAGCTGGTCCAGCCTCTATAATCTCATGAAATTTGTTTCTCTGCGAGTGGAGAATCCAAACCTAATTCTAGCCTCATCACTTATCACAACACATTTCCTGAAGAACAGTTCCAGAAGAGCACCTTCTTTAAAGGTATTTTTTTAATGGAAAGACAGAACTGTGAATGACAAAACCTTAAGCAAGGTGTTAAGGGAGGAAGAAAAAGTGATTTAACTTTTATATTAGAATGAAAGAGACTAGGAGCTCCAAAATATAGACTGTAACAAAAGATGTAAAGAGCTAGATATTCTTCATAGTGACATATTTAAACTACTCTATTACACAATTTTAGTCACTAAAGGAAAGTGAATTAGAGCTATATCTGATGTTCAAGTGCATCCCTAAAATGGGATTCATGCAGCGTTATTCACATTTTTGTAAAGGTTCCAAAATCGTGCTCTCCTCACTTTATCATCTTCACATCAGATTTTTTCTTTTTGTGTAGGTATTTTAGTGGATAATGTCAATAATATAAGCTTTTAATATACCATAAAATTCAAGTTCTGAAAACATATTGAAGAGCTTCAGACATGCCATAAAACAAATTATCTGTCTAATTGTTCTACTTCCCAAGTAAACAGGCTTCACCTACCTCACACACTATAACAACCTCTGTTTTGGGGCAGCATTTCTTGCTATTTAGCTTTGTTTCTCCTATTTCTGCAGTGTGCTTCAGTAATTAGTGACAACATATCGTTCCAGGAGTCCTGCATATTACCATTCTTTTATTCAAGTTAATGTTTGTTAACAGTCTGTTATCCAAATATAAATGCCTAAAATCATTCTTATTTATATAATTCATATATATAAAGGGACTGCTGTCACTGGAAACACACAGTAGGTACAACTTTAGTAAGATGTGGTGAAACAGGTCCACCCATTCATTAAGGTCACTGAAAGACAATTTAAAATTCCCTGAAGTCTCCAGCACAGAATACGAAATCCACCACATATGATGACTAGGGCTTCTCCAGAAGATTAAACAAAACAACTCCTCAGACACGTTGTGATATAACTCATGCCTTAGTATACATATGTGTTTAGGTGTAATAATCAGAGTATATGCACACTGATGCACTAAGTTTCTGAATATTTAATGGAATCTTTCATCCCAGTATTTCAGGATTAGTTAAGTTTTGCAAGCAGGAGCATTATCACTATTTGAGCTATGCAGTGTGTCCTAGAGCAGCTGTTCCAACAGGGGCAAAATCACACACTGAACTTTTGTCTTATTGGTATCTCCCTCCCCTTTGTGGAGGTGGACAATCAAGGCTGTCTTGAATGACACACATCAGTAGCTGAATGGAGTCCCAAATGCTAAATGTACTTAAATACTGGTGAGGAGGGTAGTGAAGAAGACAGAGCCTGGCTCATCTCTATGGTGCCCAGTGACAGGCCAATAAATTAAATTGAAAAAAAAAAATTGCAACTTAAGAAATAACAAAAATTTTCACTATGCAGATTATTAAACATTGTTACAGATTGTGAAAAAAAAGTATATCCTTGGAGATACTCAGAACCAGATTAGACAGTCTCTGACAAACCTGACTTAGTTAGGTTTGTGCTTTCTACTACACTTTTTTCTCCTGCTTATTCTTTCTATGCATTATAGCAACTCATGAGATTTGGGCAGCAGCGAATGTAAAAAAAATTATAGGGAGGGAATTTCATGCATAATAACAACTCCTGTAGCAGTTAATTAACATTACCCCGTGTAGTTATATTACTAAATGACCTGGTCAAACTAGTGAAACAATATTTTAGCACTTCTATAAAAATTTCCAACACTGCTACCACATAATACTCTTCAGATTGAAGAGCTGTAAATTTAGTCCTTGGTAACATAATTCTTTGAAAAATATGACAAGTGCTTGTCAGTTAATATTTGCCTTTAATCTTTCTTATCTCCTTTATAGAAGAAATCAAATATCATTGTTTTGAATCTGAGTTATTAAGAAGATATATTAAGGAAACTATGGCTCAAAGAAAGGTAGAACTTTCTTCCTGAAGCCCTTTTTAATTTTCATAATTCTTAGGATTCAATAACTTGTCCCTAATAAAAGGGTATGACATCTCTGCTCAACACTGCTTTGAAAACTGGCTAATATTTAAAATATGCATCAGTGAAAAACAGCAATGTATCATGTCAAAATGGTGTGTCTGTTGAATGGTTGGGATGAATGTTGTTGAATGAATGGTCTGTTGAATGATGCTGGGATGAGTGCTAGGTCATGTTTTAATTAAATTCCTCATTAATGATATGAAAAAAAAGTATAAAGACCATGCTAATCTGATTCACATATCCAAACTGGAAGGTGCCTTACAGACCAAACAACACAGAAGAGTTTGGAATGTCACAAAGGAAAACATCTTGTTGATTCTGAATATTTTCAGTTTTCTGGCAGATATTTGAAAAATCAAGAGCAGAAATGAAATTTTAGCACAGTGTGTGGTTTGGGTTTTTAAAATTTTTTTTTTATTTTTTGAACTAATTCGAAAATGACCAAGAAAAAAGAGTAATTTAATGGGTAGATAATTAGATGTCAGAAGATAAAAAAGTATCCTAGATTTAGACTGGCATTATTGAACCAAGAATGTTTATACCAGTCCAAGAGGAACTCTATTACAGATTTTCAGCATACTTTTTCATTTACAGGAGAAACATCAGATATTTTAGGATTTAATTATTTGTCAAAATGTGTTTGAATATCATAATGAGAAAAAATGTTATGGGAATAGTAAGAAAATGTTTTTGAGGGTTAGGTGAAAAAACATGTTTCTCTCATGCAGATGTATCTAAGTAAATGTTAAAACCAAAACCATAATATTTTTAACTTTATGATAGAAAATAGAACTTCCATGTTTCCTTATTATTATATCATTATATTAACAAAATATTACTAAACTTTCTGTTGAATTTCAGCTCTACTGAAGTTGAGGAAAAAGTTTGCTGGCCCTTTGATTTTTAAAACTTTCTAAAGGTGACAGTTTAGATGTAATGCAAAATTTGGCACTAGCAGTAATAAAAGGCTACCAGTCTTTCTGAGATACTGAGCAATTATCTTTTAATTCAGCTCACTTTAAGAATTTTCCTTCAAAAAATAAAATTTGAAATAAAGTCCATGACAATTTTATGTTTGCAATATTAGCTGTTATAACCAATAGAAGAAAATACATTATGAAATGCATGAAAGCTATATGAATTTTATTGATTTATTAAATGCATATCTTCTTTTGCTAATCATGTACACAGATGTTGAAAATTATTTTTTAATTTTCTTGTCAGTTACAGCTTGAGCAATTTCATTCATGTTACAGGGATATGGAAATTTTTTGTCCTTAATTTTCCTTAAGCAGAGGCAAAATTTCTATAACCTTTGCAGTTCTGTTAACACTTTTTTCAAATCAGGAATCTTAATGAATTCCTCTTTCTATCACTGAATTACATGGATCTTCATTTAATTATGAGAACACTTACTAAATGAAATAGAGGATAAATGAACTCTCATTTAACCTTACCACCACTTGAAAACCATAGATGTCAAAGATGAAAAAGTGTTCAAAGCTTAAACCTCCTTCCTCTAGACCTGCTAGAGTCACTCTATCAAGAAGAAGCACAATCAGACTGTTAGGATTTAGCAGACTATGCAGCTATGATCTTGTTCTGTAGATCATTGATCATGTAATGCAAAAAAGTGTAAATTATACAGGAAATTGAAAAGTATTGCATCAGAGAATTTTCAGATCACCTGAGGAAGACCTTGTGGAAGGATAATTTTAATTTGATCCATTAAATGGAAGCCTGGACATTATGTGTTAATTAGAAAACTCTCCAGCAAGAGAATAACACAGAATTTTAAAGAAGTGATTTCAATAAGCTGATTTAACCTTCTGAGGCTGTCCTTAGCACACATGTATTTTCTCTTTTTCTTGCCTTAGCAGTAAATATTGCAAAAGAGAATTTAAGAAATTCAAAGTACCCCAGATAAGGCAGAATGAAACTATGCGATGAATACAATTGTTTTAAGTAATTTGATTTGTTTTATCTTCTTTAAGGTATTTAACTCTGTATCATGTTCTGATTGCAATTTATAGGCATTCCAGTTTTTAAACAAAGGAAAAAACCCACTCAACCAACCAACCAAACCCCCCAAAAAGCCCCCCCAAACCAACCAAAACAAAACAAAACCAAAATCAAAACAAAAGAAAAAAACCCAAAACCCCCAAAGCAAAAACAAAAAAACCCAAAACCCCAAACTAAAGAAACAACAACAACAACAAAACAAAACAAAACAAAAAACCCCCCAAAAACCCCCCCCCCAAAAAAACCCAAAACAACAAAAAAAAGCTAAGACCAAACCAGACACTCTTGACTTGTTATACAAAGAAAAAGTCAAATTTCATTGAATGAAACGTCATACTCATGGTCAAAGTCTAAACCAAATGACCTTACAAAGAAAAAACTTCCTGAAATACACAAATACTAACAAAAAGGTTTCAGTAGAATATATTTGTCGTATTTCTCAAATAAATGCTATCTATACACATAGCATTCCATACATTTTTAATTTAATGTAAACAAATATATGACAATATGTTTCCTTGCAATTCTGATCTCTTCTAAATGAAATAACACTCTGCAATTTTCAGGGTGAGGAAATGGTACTAGGAAGGACTTTGTGTTGTGCAAAGTCGGAGGTTCTTACACTAAAGGAAAAAAAAACAAAACAATAAAATAACAGAAGCAAATGGAGATAGAAATGACCCTCTCTTCTCAACCATCACTCACTGGGAGAAAACTTGCCTATAATATATTTTCACTTTAAAAGAGTTAGTTCAATGTTACTTCAAAACTGTAATTAATACATTACTAAAAGATTTCTGGTATAGGTGGGCTTTTCCCCCTTCACATGCTTTAACTGCAATGTTCAGTCACCCATTAATTGTATATTGTTAAAAACATAAGCTAGCTTGATTGCAGAAGGCATTTCAACAGCAATGACCTGTACATATAGAGCCTTGAGTGGGTATTCTCCTGAAAATGTTTACATTCTATCCTCTTCTGCACCAGTGACCTACTGTTTCTCAGTTAAATCCTGTACATCTGTTTTTTAAACCTTAGCAAAGTCTGTGCTTTTTGCTTTACAAAGTCACTCCTTTATTGCCTTTTAAAATTAAGATTAGTCATTTTCCCCAAAAATAGTCACACAACTTTTCCCCAGAACAGTCACAATTGTAAGTTGATATGTAAATCACTTTGGACAATTAATAGAACGCATCTTCTTTACCCATTGACATGTTACATTACTTTTATTTTTGTAATTTATTGCAAACATTCAAACAATGAAAATTGCAAAACCAATTTTGCATCACATTAGGAAAGATAATTATGTATTATGAAACTTAGCAATTCAGATTTACACTACAGGATCATATCAGCTGCTGATACTCAGGATAAATTTTTTAATAGGGATTATACATGTCTATCAGTTATTAAACTCTTCATGTATAATGAGTTTCTTCTTCAAATTTTCATGATGTATAAGCCTGCTTTCAAAGAAAAAGTTACTTTTGTGTATCCTCTTATTTGTTTATATTGAAACATGAGGTCCAGTTGAATTCAGTGGGACTAAGAATTGAGGATAAAATATATGTAGTTGTCTTCCATTTTTCAGGTATCAATAATTATTTCACTGCTGTAATACAGCATATTGCAGGGATGCACAGAGCCTCTTAATTCAGATGCCTTGAGAAATTTTGGGATCTAAATCACAAAGAACTAAAATTCTCCATATATTCTGAAAAAGTTTGACATGAGTGAAAATAAGAAGCTCCTCACTGCAACTAGGAAGATAAAATGTAAACCAAATTGTTCATGAATAGACCACTGTTTTTATTCAATTAGAACAATTATTAAAATATTGAATGAAAATTTTGGCATGTAATTTTTTCAACTTAAAATTCTTCATTGTATCGAGGAGAAATGGATTAACCTATAACCATTACAGAAACTTAATAGAAGCAAAACTTGAGGGGTCACATAATTATCTCAAGAGAAACTCTTATAATAAAACAAACAGAAAAAACCCCAACTAAACAAACAAACAAAAAAAAACCCCAAACCCAAACCCAAAAACAACCCCCCCCCCCCCAAAAAAAAAAACCCCACAAAACCAAAAAAACCCAAAACAATATGAAGAAATAGTCACAACCATCACAGAGTAGTCTGTCAGTCAAGGGGAGTTTATAAAAACTAAGGATTTCTAGGAAACTAAAACTCTGCTGGGACTTGCTTTTTGGAGTGCTGTACTGATACCAGCCAAAGTCAGCAATGATGAAAAACGTTGGGATCCCTTTAAAAAAACTTTGTGCACTGCTGTAGAAAGTGAGTTAAAAAGTGACAAGCATGTACAGACAAAAACACACCTATATGAGATTGCAGCAGACCTAAAAGTAACTGACTGCCTAATTTATTTCTGAAATGTTGGTACAAGTTGTCCTGAATAAAAGGTTTGAAATAGAAGAGTAACAGCTTGTGTGAGCAGACCGGCAGGTATTTACTGGTAGTTGCCAAAGATCAATGATTTTTCTCTTAGCTGACACCCGTGCTCTAGGAGTGGAGGAAGGTGAGAAAGGAGAGTGAGAATCTCCCATCCACATGTTAAAACACTGAGGAAGTTTTAAACATAGAAGTTTCTTTTCTTCATTTGTTTTGTTTTGTGTTTGGGGGTGGTGAGGTGGTTTTGTTCTTAGATTTTTTTTTGGTTGGTTGATTGAGGTTTTTTGTTGTTTTTGTTTTGTTGGTTTTTGTGATCCTACATACTTCTGAAAGCCACAGGCATAGAATTAATTATGACACACACCTATCTAGCTCTTCATGTGAATATGTCTTCACCGACAGAATTAAATAGAAATGTCCAAATATTTATATTCATCTCATTAGACTGTATGAAGTATCAAGCTTGTCACTCTTTTATCCATTCAAACATATGGCTGGAAATTCTGGGCAGCAGCTGTGTTCCTACTCACCACTTAATTTCTGCTCACAATTTTAACTCTGGAAGCAAATGAGATAAAACCCCTGGCTAATGAGTGGTAAGATGACCTGTCAAGGGTTGTTAGTGTCCACTACTTTTCTTTTTTAAATTATAACAGTGATTTCTAGAGACACATATTGCACAAAAACACAAGCAATTTTAGAAGAGACTATTATTTGAAGCATGGGTGTTTACTTAAATTAATATCTGCTTTCTCTCCCTCTACTTGATGAAAATGGCAACTCCTAAGACTTGATGCATGCAGATCTTTTACTGAGTCACAGACTAACAGAGAATTCACTCTTATTTTAGAGCTGAGCACAAAAGAAAGCACTTCGGAAAAAAAAATTATTCTGATGATTCTAGCCTTAACAATCAAATGGCTGCAGGCATTTGTTTCAAACTTTGAGATATGCATCGTATCTAATTTCTGCTTTTTCCCCTGTCAGATCAGATGCCAGTAAGCCATTCATCTTGTTCATTACAGCTTCTGTATAACTTTGGATCAGAGATGTCAGACCTGGATTAAGCCTATTTTTAGTGCTTCTAAATAAGTGTATTTGATTTCCTTTTTGTCAGGAGCAATACTGTAGCAGAATTTCACAGTGTATCCCCACTATTTCCTGCATCAAACATGACACTAAGACCTCTCAACAGAAACAATTTCAAAAATAACACAGGTGTTAATTTGTAATTTGAAAAATTTGTAAAATTTTTCTTCTATTTTCACAGCCAGGCATTTATTTTCATGCTGCAGCCGATCAGGTGTGAATTCTTACAGCCTTGTCTAACCTTATTCCTTGTATTCCTCTCAAGAGTAAAGGTAATCTTATATCAGTCTGCAGTCTCTCTTAAGTACAAATATATTTTTAGACACAATGCTAAGAAAAATATACTTCCTTGCTTTTCCATTCTTAACAATAAAATTCCTAAAATCTCAAAAGTCATGTTTTAAATATTACATCCTATAAATTGTAATCAGTACTGAGTAAATAATGTCTCCAAAAAATGAAAGTCAAAAAAGGAAGAGGCTCCCTAACAACAAAATAATAAAAAGCACTAATGACTGCATCAATTTCTTCCAGCTGCAACATACAGCACTTCAATCATAACACATTTTATAAAGATGAGTGAAAGGTTCTTACTGTGTTTTACAGTGTTATACAGAGGCATCCTTGTATGTTCAATTTAAAACACAGCAAATACTTTTAAAGTAAGAACCATGCTTAGCTGTGTCCTTTGCTGGATTTATGAGCTGTCTACGTATGGATTTATGAGCTGTCTATGTATAGATATATAAGACACCCATCTCATTATTTCTTTCTGTTGATCTCTTTGGATCATATGCTCTTTGGATCATGCCAAGATCCCTGTTCATTTGACCATGTACTATAACATCTGTTTCCTTGCTTAAGCTCTAAGCACCTTGCTAGTATTTTGACTTAGTTTTTCTGCCTAAAAATTTTAAATTTTAAATTACTCACAATGGGTCCTGTTCCGGACTAGCTCTAGAATAGTTGCTTTAAATTAGGCTCTTCAGACACATGGACTGCAAGCACGTCTGTTTCCTCATGTATTTTTTGTTCTTCCTTCCTTTTAGTCTCCACTTGGAGATATATTTATGTGGATGTATTGGCAAATAATTCAGGCAGTGTCAAGTCTACAGCTTGTTTAATTAGTTATTTTTTCCATTCAGGAAGAAGAATTTTCTATGTGTCAACATCTTAATCTCTATTAGGTAATGAAGCAGAGGGTGATGTCACCTAGGAAGCTAAGTGCTGATATCAATCAGTCCTGTGACCCAGTTAGAGACCCATTAAAACTGACATAGAATACGGAACATAGAGAGATGCTCTGTGCATAGTATATATTTCCTTTCTGGTTTTCCTTCTTTTGCCTCAAGTTAATTGTGTGCTATCTATAGATGGCTGGAACATTATCTCAAGAGCAGGGACTGATCAGCTTCAGCATTCACAAACTGATCCATTAAAAAAAAATAGAAAAAATTCCCCAGAGCGTGGGCCAAATCTGGACACTGTGATTTTAGAGTATTAGGAAAAAATAAAGCTAGCCCATATTCCTTTTCAGGCAGCCTTACAGCTTAATTTAAATATTATTTTGGTTGAACTTGGATGTCTTTAAGAATTAAACTTACTCCACTGTAAGAAACAGAAGGCACAACTACTCTTTCCTTTGGAAGTGACATTATTTTTTAATTAATTTTTTTGAAAGAGTTATACTGCACTATTTAGCTGTTTCTTAAGAAAACAGTGTAAGAAAACCCAACCATAAGTAGAAGAAGCAAGCATCAAAAACCACCAGCAAATATTTGTTTGAAAAAATAATTTATATTGTTATCAAACCCATAAAACTAGAACACTAGAACTAGCAATAGCAGAATTTTGGGTAAAAACTGACATTTGTGGATTTGTATATCCTAGAATTCAAGTGCTGTTAGTGACATTTGCTAAGCAGCTCCCATGGTTTCTGAAAGAAAATAAACATATCTGTAGTTTTTTAACTTCTTGCAATTTCCCTGGAGTAGCTGAAAACCAATAAACACTTTGAGTTATATAGGTCAAGGGAAAACTGGTAATAGAGGTCTGAATGTCAGTATCTTTTTGGATGTGTTTAAATAAATTTTAAATAAATTAAATTAATTTTAAAAATAGATTTTAAATAAAGTCCTTAAACCAAAGACTTTGACAGTACAGATAGCAGATTAACATGTGCCAGGAGTAGCCAATTAGAATCAAACTCCTGTATACAAAATGACCCCTGTTGATCGGATTCCACCCAGTACACACTTTGCAGGTGAGAAACAAACCTGCCTTTCACTCTCAAGATGCTTCCAAGGGTACAGCTTCTGCAGCAGAGCCCAGTCAAAGCAATGCCCCATTGCCATGGGCCAGGACAGGACCCTGGATCACCACACGCTGCCCTTGGCAGCTACTTCAGCCTGAGTGCTGTGAGGCTGAAACCCTCTGCCTCTGCATGAAAATACACCTCTTTTACACAGGCAGCTTGACATCCTGGCCATTTCAGGTTGGAATCTTATGCTACTTCCATCAACTTAAGTGATAAATACAATTAATTCTTCCCCTTCTTCCTGATTCCTCTTGCTGTTACATTTCAATCTTCTTCTGTACTTCTGCTGCTTTAGTCCTAGAGTGGAAGTACCTGCCACTAAATTTACAAAGGGAAGCAATCTGATGAGTATTCAATGATTTTCTTTATGACTCCAAAAGGGAACACAGAGGTTACATGAAGCTGTGACTGATTTCACAAAATACCTAGGTTTTGTACTTTTAAAGAATGGTTGCACAAAAGAAAACTGCAGACAGGTTCCCAGTAAACCAGCTTCTAGTTCAGACTAATCATAGTAATGATTGACTCTTCACTAAGTTTTTATCTAGTGTTTAGAAATTTGCCTTGAAATCCTTCTAACATATTTGGATGATAGGATTTAATATCCACTATTTTCATATATATTCATGATTTTTCAAGAAAACTGGTGTATTGTAATTGTTACACAATCAAATTAATAATATTTTCTGGCAAACTTTAGCAAGCTGAAATGGTCTCAAAATATTTTTTCTTTTCTCAAGACATACTGTATGAATTTTTTTATTAATTCCTCTGCCTTTTACATTATTATCTCAAATTAAATCAAATCCTTTTAAACCTGAGAATAATACGGATCAGCTTATACTGATTTTGAAGACAGAAATGATTTTGAAGAGAGAAAGAATATTTTTTCAACATAATTTTAGTTTTCAAATTACTTTCAGAGTGGAAAACCATGAAAAGCTCATATATTCAAAATTTAAGTTGTCTGGTTTTTGTACGTTTCAGACAACTTCCTGCTTTAAAATATTTTTCAAGTCCATTTCACAAAACACTCAGAAACATTCTGCAATATTTCTGAATTTTTAGGGAAGTAATTTACCAGTTAGTCTTGCAGTAGGCTAAAATCCAAGGTTGACTCAAATTACATTCCTCTAGGCAATTAATTTTATTGTTTATTTCTTGAAAAGTAAGACCAACATCTAGCAACCCTTGCAAGAAGGCTAATAAATACATATCTGTCACAAAGTAGCTCTGAAACTTTCATTAGCATTTATCAAGTCAGGCTTTTACACAGACATGAAAATATAGGCTGATCCATGTATAAACTATTTTCATGTAGTAATTCTGAAAGGCAAATATAACAGAAAATACATTATGTATTTAGTACTTAAGCAAAATTGTACATGTGTTTATAACCTTATAAAAAGGCAAAATATAAGAGCACTGGGAAGATCAGGTAACTTCATTCTAAATCAGAGAAGCAAAATTAGATATCTGAGTTTGGAACAGACAAATCTAAGCTGAACTATTAGGCATGGAGCAGCCTAACATATATATATGTGTATATATATATATATATAACACACACACACATATACATATATATACATATATAAGCTACAAACAGAAATATCACTCACCTGGTAGAGAGCCTTTGCGGAATTTGTGAGTTTCTATTTAGTTAGTTCCTTAAAGTTTAATCAATCAGTAATGCAGACTCTTTCAAAAGCACCAGCATGAACTTTTAGTAGTTCCTTGCACTGCTTGCTCAAGAAGGCCTATATCACCAGGAGGAGGTTTTAAAGTGGAGCTTCAGAAAACCATGAACTCATTTTTTACACTCCAACATGATGTCTCAGGAAATGGTTATATATATAGATGTACATGTATATATATACACACATGTACACCAATTGTTTGCTAAAAAAGCTACCTTTCCCTTATTCTGATTATTATACAATAGAAAGGCTCCCACATGGGAAAGTTAGAGTCTCCTCTACCGCCAAGGGCTGTGTTTGCCATTCTCTAAAGGGCCAGAAATGTTGAACTGCAGATGAAATAAGCCACTCAAAATCCATTTGAAATCAGATGGTAACTTGTCCACACATAATAGTCTAAAAATGACAGAAATACTAAACTAAGATTAAATAATCTGGCAGATGGAATGAGAAAGGGCAGACATGCTTTGCTTCTTTTGTTTTCCCTCATACTGCACTATTTTTTGTCTTTTGTTTTACAATTATTTCTCTGCAAGATTCTATAAAGGCTTAAAAAATTTATATATAATAACAAACACTTCCTACCTAGGAACACTGGGGGAATAAGGCTAGACAAAAATACATCAACATCACAAATACATCTGAAGTAAAGCACACCAACTAAAAATTATTAAATATTTTACTTGGTACCTTGCTTCAGCAAGACCCAGTGAAGAGCGATCTATCTTTTTTACACATTTTTCCTCATGACTCAATATAAAAATATTGCCTTACCATTCTTCTGAAAGCTACATGTATTTAACATGGATATGATGAGCTTCTATCCTTAGACTTCAAGTCAAATACAATCTGCAGGACAAATTTTGCCCTGAGGAACAAATATGTATCTCAGTGGGTGTCAGGAAAAGGCCAAGGAGATTTTTAATTTATCAAAAAAAACATTTTTCCCAATTGTCACTGACACGTGTAGAGTCTCATCAAATTTTCAACAACAGTTATAAATTTCTTTCTCGGATGCAATATTTTGGTATGCTGACAGATAAAAGAATAATAGGGTAAAATATGTGAATATTTGTTGATTTCCCTCTTGTGTATTATAGTACTTCAAATACTGTTTCTTCAGGGAAAAAAAGACTGACAATAAAAGTGAGATACTTGTGGTTACAAATGCTAGGAGGGAAAAAATCTGAATCTATTCACTGTGAATGATATTATACAAAGATAGTGTATAGAACTCAACTTTTCAATTCCAAATACTTCAGACTTGTTACTGAACATCTAAACATCTAAGGCAAAGAAAAAGAAAAGAATCCTAGAGGTCAACAGTCTTGAGCAGGTATGTGGATTTTAAAGAGAGATGAAATAAATATAATCTTTGAGGGAGGAAACTGAGTTTGTGTTTGGGTTTTTTTGGGGTTTTTTTAGTAGAAAATTATTTTTGGACAAAATCTGTGCATCACACTATACACTTGCAATACTTAACAACCATGAGATGTTTGTGTCACTAGCCAAGCTTATATATGCTCCTTCTATCAGGTCAAATGTGAACAAAATAACACAGATCTGGTGGGAATGTAGAAGAGACAAGAGTCTGTGCTGGTGAATTATACCTCCTGCAAAAAGGAAGGTTTTTTTTAAAGGAAGCTTCAGGTGAGGATTGAAGTAATAAAAGATAGAGGAATTGTGGTTTTACTGTTGTGAGAAAATGCCTCCTCTAAGAGAAAAAAAAAAATCTTTTTAAATTCAATATATTGAGTAAAAGAGAAAACTAGGGATGGAACGTGTTCCAGGAAAGTCAAACTACAAAAGAATATTTCTAAATGTAATATAAAATGCTTCCCAGGCCCCAGTACTTTTTGAATGTATGAAGTCCATAATTTGCCCTGATTAAGCTCCTGAACATGCTAACTGATAACTGGACCTAAAATGAAATTACATCAGCTCCATTTCCTTAGATTCCTGCAAGCTTTTCTGGTACATTTACAAAAGTAATTTAATAAATAAATTTACTGAGTTCAAATATTCTGTCACTGAAAAACAGTGTTAAGTAAGCTATTTTTAAACTTATGAAAGGCAATGAAGAATTTCTTTAGTTTATCTTCCATTAATCTCTCTACCTGCTGATGATTTTCTAATGTCTTCCTTATAGAGTTATTCATAATTTATTTCTATACATGCTCCTTAACATCTAGCTGGTAGAAATGCTTATTGTTACTATTTAAAACATAGCAACATGTATTGTATATAAATTTTTTAATGGTTTTTCCCTGAATATTCTTATTTGGAAAATTTTCTCAGTACCTACAGCACATAAAGAAACCAGCAACTGTTAAGTCAGAAAGAACATAGAACGTTCCTAGATTTTTAACTTTGCAGGTGGGTATATCTAATTTTATAGACATAAAGATAATGTCAGATAAAACAGAAGCACGGTTACAACTAATTACCTATATTTATATAAAAAAAAAATAAAATTGGAGTTTGCTTTCAAATGACCTACATCTGAAGATATAAGAAAGTCACTAATGCTAAAAACCACTCACCATTACTCTCATACATTGCATCAAGATTAATAAACAACTAATAACATTTCCAAAACAAACATACCTCAAAGACACTGGTGTCTTAATTCTTCAGGAGAATTACTACCTCAGCTGCCTTTCTGTCTTCTGGTCTTGAATTTTTTTTGTAGCCTAGGAAAAATAAATCTCAGCTTACTTTCAAACTGAAAGCATAAGGCTAGACACTAGGAAAAAAAAAAAAAAAAACCCTAACACTTAATAGCATTGCAGTTAATTCTGCTGTAATCCTACCTCATTATCTTAAGCAAATAAATCTCTAAAAAGGATTACCTTTTTAAAAGCAAATTAGAAAACTGAATGTCATCTGTGCAGGGAGACATTCTTTTAAAATGCAATCAGCAAGGAAGCTCATAAATAGGCCACTATATAAAAATATTCCTACCAGGCAATCCTTAGCAGATTTTCAACAGATGTGTATATAACTATGATTTCACAAATTCCTAAAATAAAATGTGTCGACATCGTTTACCACAAACTTTCAAGAGTCTAAAAAAATGTACTCATTTAGATTCTAGAGAAAGAACAATATGATAACGATATGTTCTTTATGTATCTTCAACTGCAAGTGCTCTTGCCACGCCATCCATGTCAAGAATGATAAATGCAGGGACTGGGAGAATGAAAACCCTAAATCCGCTGTAGGAGAGGGTCAGGTTCAAGACCAAGGAACACCAATGTTCACATATCCATGGGACCCAATGAGATTACCTTGCAGGTCCTGAGGGAACTGGAAGACAAAAAGCTGCTAAACGATTATCCATAATTTTTGGGAAAACATGGCAGTCAGATTTGGGCTTACAGCCCAGAAAGCCAAAGGAATGCTGGGCTGCATTAAAAGGAGTGTGGCAAGTAGACTGAAGGAGGTGATTCTCACCCCCTTGTCTGCTCTTGTAAGACCCCGCCAGTAGAAGTGTGTACAGTTTTGGTGCCCCCAAATTATGAAGGACATGCAACTGTTAGATAAAGTCCAGAGGAGGACCACCAAGTTAATAAGACTCCCCTACGAAGCCAGGGTGAGAAAGTTGGGGCTGTTCAGCCTGGAGAACAGATTATGTGGAAACTTAACAGCAACATTCCAGTATCTTTCCTTACAGTGAATAGGGAGAGGGACTCTGTCAGGAACTGTAATGATGGGATAAGGGGTAATAGGTACAAACTGAAAGAGGTAAAATTTAGATTAGATGTTACAAGAAACTCTTTACTGTGAGAGTAGTGAGATACTGGAATAGGTTGCCCAGGGAGGTTGTGGATGCCCCAACACTGGTAAGGTTCAAAGTCAGGTTGGATGAGGCCTTTAGCAGCTTGGCGTAGTGGGAGTTCTTGTCTTGATGATATTTAAGGTCCCTTCTAACCCTTTAACACTCTATAATTTTATGTAAAACATAACAAGAGTAGCTATTTAAATGTCATACATCCCTCTCCATTATAATTTTTGATCTATTGAGGAGAATTTAAAAAAACAAACAAATAACAAGTAAGGTCACTATGTTTTTACTTTATTTCAATAACCATATAAAATCAGGAAGCAGAGCCCCTAGGTGCCTCTTAATATTCATTAATTATTTTTAGGCATGCACATGGAATACATAAGCAGTGAAGAATCAGCAGACACTATCAAGAGAAATCAAACTACTGAAGTCATTATCATTGTTAGAATGTTTTAAGTTTTCTCAGAAAAATTTTGCCAATTTTAAAGACTTTTTTGATATTTTTAAATTAGAAATAGAAATGATGGGTTATCATAGTCCTGAGAAAAAAAATCATTACAAAAAATACTTTTTTCTTTAAGAAGAAACAAGTCTGTGATTCTGTGACAATTTTATTATTGACAAAAAAACCCAACAGACATTAATTAAAAAAAATTGCCATTTGCATTTTAGCTTCATTTGTATTGAACTTCTCAGTTTCACTTTAAAATACTCCTCTTATCTTAATCAGCCTGCCATTTACTCCATTCTTCAAATTATTTTGTTTATCTGTACCAACACAAACAAGTTATGTTAAAAAAAAACAACGCAGAAGACATCTTGCTTGAAGGGAATGCATATATATCAAATCTAAGTGAACTCAGTTTTGGAAGTTGATTGTGTTATATGTGGAAGCAACTAATGAAGAAAGTATTTAAATGGAAGTAATAAAAGCTACACAAAGCCAAGACAGAAATGAAAAACAACTAAAAAAGGTTAATCAGTTTCATTTGTACCCACAAGCCAGTAATGTAGCTAGGCAGAAACAAGTCAGGAAACTAATTTCTGTCAATAGATGCTTCAAAGTCTTTTACTTCAGTATATCTCAAGAACCAAATATATAATCATACACACACATCCTTTGAATACATGAAAGCCAATGCATCATGCAGAAAGTAAAACAAGGCATCCAGCATTCACAATAAATCCAAGAAATGGTATATATTATTCTATAATTCAGTATTTTCTAAGAGCTAGGGAATTATGTACTTCTAATATGCAAAAATTAAATAGTCACACTGCTACCATTAAAGCAAATCTTGATTTATAACTATTTTTATGTCAGAGTGACATAACAGAGGGAGGCCATGACTTGAGGGTTTGTATTATTTTTTCAATGGTAATACAATGGAGTCTTATACAAGTTTTCTAATTTCTCCTTTTTGAGACTTGCAAGTTTAAAGATTAACTGATGTCCCTTCATCCAAAGTCTATTTTCATCTGAGTGCTAGAACATTTTCATGGTACATTGAAAACAAGATAATGGAATGACAGTGGTAAAAATAACTCCCACTTGAAGGAAGAATAATTCTTGAATATTTTTTTTTTAATCAATATTTAGGTGAAAAGTAGGAACGAAGCAGATCTCTTCATACTGACATCTTTGTTTTAATTTTTTAATTACTAAAAGGATTCAAAAGAGTTGTTTCACAGAACAAGAGCATACATTTAAAAGTAGTTTCTAGTCTCATAGAAATCCTTATAATTTGTATTGTTACGGTAGTTGAAGCATTGCCATTGGATTTATTTGTTTTATGGTGTTTCCTGAGACTTGAGAAAATTCCGAGTTCTTTTGCTTTCCAAATTTCTTTCTCATTTTATTTTCTCCTGACTTTAGTTGGCTATTATTTGTTTTTTTGGGTATTTTAAATGCTCCCACTAGATCACCATCACTATGCTCACGCATGTGTTGGTTTTGAACTGCCTGGTTTTTGGTAGTGGGAAGGTAATTTCTCCTGTGAGAAGCTGCTGGAAGCACCCACTGTGTCCAGCAGAGTCAATCCCTGATGGCTCTGAAGATGGACATGCTGTTGGCCAGGGCTGGGCCAATTAGAGATGGTGATAACACCTCTGTGATTACATATTTAAGAAGAAAATCAAAACAAAGTTCACACAGTTTTTTTTCTACTAGCCAGAGAAGAGGAGGTGAGACCGTGTGAGGGAAAGCACATGAAGACACCAAGGTCAGTGGAGAAGGAGGGGCAGGAGCTGCTCCAGGAGCTGGAGCTGAGATTCCTCTGTAGGCTGTGGTGAGACCATGGTGAGGTAGCTGTGCCTCTGCAGCCATGGGGATCCAGGGGGAATGTAGAGATCCACCCACACCCCATGGGGATCCATGGGGGATGAAGACATCCACTCACATCCATGGGGATCCAAGGGGGATGGAGAGATCTACCCACAGCCCATGGGAATCCAAAGAGAATGCAAAGATCTACCCACAGCCCATGGGGATCCATGGGGGATGAAGAGATCCACTCACAGCCATGGGAATCCCAGGGGGATGCAGAGATCCAGCCACATCCTGTGGGGGAGGTATCCATACTGGAGCAGGTGGATGCCTGGAGGAGTCTGTGATCCAGTGGGAGACCCTGTGGAGAAAGAGTCCCTGCCCCCAGGCTGGGGAAGCCTGTCCTTGAAGGACTGCACCACATGGAAGAGTGACGCACACCACAGCAGTTTTGGGGGGATCCTGTGCCCCTGGGAGGGACTCACATTGCAGCAGGTGAGGTTTGGCTGCTGCTCCTGAGAGTGGACTCACGCCGGGAAGAACTGTCTCCCGTGGGTGGGACCCCACAGTCTCACAGGGGAAAGACTCCACTCCTAGAGTAGTGGAAGAAGATCTTGGTGATGAACTACCCAAAACCCCCACACCTGTCTTCCTCCACTGTCAGTGGGAAGGAGGGAGGGGTTGGGGGAAGAAAAGGTGTTTTAAGAGCTTATTTTACTTCTCATTATCCTCGTCTGATTCTGTTAGTAATAAATTCACGTTGTACCTTTACATTGAGCCTGTTTTGACCTGGAAGTGTTTTCTCCTGGTCCTTATCTCAACTCATGAATCTTTCATTAATTTTTTTCTCTCCTCTGTCCAGTTGTGGCAGGGGAGGGTGAGTGAGTGACTTTCATGGGTGCCTGGAGTTTGAACAGTGTCAAATCATGACAATGTATTTGTTCAAATTTTGAAAGCTGATGATATTAGATTGAAAGAATCCATAGATTTAATCTAGTCTTTCTTGACATTTAAAGATCCATATTTACTGTCAGAAAGGTTTTTCCCTTGCAAACTGACAGCTTTCGGTTTCCTTTCTCCAGTCATTTTGCTCCTGTAGTGCACAATTTTGTGCAAGGTTAAATAAAGAATCAGTGATCAATTTGTACCCTAACATTAAGAGAACTTGAATTTTAGTGACATGTAGAGCCCTAGGTCCCCTAAGGAAATTTCTGCCAAATTCATATTCTAAGTAAAATGATTAAATGATTAAAATTCTTAAAAAAAGAAAAAAAAAGAAAAAAAGAAAAAAAAAAGAAAAAAAGAAGAAAAAAGGAAAAAAAACCCAAACAAAAATATAGAACTGGTTCTGTTATGTTGTGTTATGAAGTACAGACATACATAATTTCAAGTGTCACTGTGACTGTGTTTTTGGAAATCATCATTTACAGGTTTCAGTAAAAAGAAAAATGAAAATACTTTCTTTTACAGGTTCCCCAATGTCTTGTAGCATGTGAAATGTCAGGTTCTGGCTTCTAAATTAATAAAAAATGCTATGAGTAAAAACAGACTGGCTAAATACATAATGAATTTATGTCTACAAAGCAAAAAATCCCCTCCAAACAAAAGACACAGAAGGTTACAATGTTAATCAGACTAAGGTAGTACAGTTAACTATTTTTTTATCTTGATTTTGTGAGATTTTACTAGCCTCATTAGCTACTAGTGTCATCTACCCTTTTATTAAAGCTCAGTTTGTTTAACCATTGTGAATATTGACTATTAGCTACTATTTGTGTTGCAGTACACAGATGAAAAATATATCTTGAAGCTAATAAAAACTAGAAAAGGCAGCTTTAAAACCTGTTTTCTCTTGGTGCTCCTAAAGAAATCAAAACTCATAAATATCTTGGCATATCTTTACCTACACAAAAAAGCAAACTTGTTATCTTCACTGACAGAAAAAAACAAACTTGGAAACAATAGAGACAATGACTAAAGTATTCAGCCTATATTTTAAGTCTTCAGCTATTGCTTACCTCTAATCTAAAATCAATAATAAATTGCTTGTTCTCAAACAATTCAAGGTACAACCACAACCACAAAAAAATTCATATTCTGGAGGCAAGAGGCTAAATAATTTTGCTGCCAAATACTTAGTTCATTACCACCTGGCAAAGGTAAGAGAAGAGCTGAAGCACCAACACAGAAGAACAGTTTGTATCGTAGCATTTACATCATTTAGATGTCTATATAACCAAACAAAACAAAACTAAACAAAAAAGGCAAAATTTTTAGAAAAAGACCAGTCTAATGTCGTCAAAGAGAAGATGAAATAATAAAAAGAATGAAAATCCCTTCAAATGCCTGTTGATCAATGACATGAGCTAACCAAGACAATGACATGTAGAGATAGTTAGCACTCCTCTATCAGCCTAAATGCATTTACATGATAATCTCCTGAACTGTAGCCTATGCTCAAAACAGTATCCTCACAGATCTGTAGAGGATCTTAAGCTGAAGTCAAGTGAAATATACAATGGTTGACGATATATATGGGGGTTTTTTTCTTAGTTTCTGACATTATGTTTCATTTACGTCTGTTAAGTAGACAAATTCCTAGTTGCACTGTTTAATTCTTTTATTATTGCCAGAAAGAGCAAAGTTCATGTAAAAATGTTCCCTGTGAAAATAAGGATCAAGGTTCTTCACACCTATGTTTTTACTGCTACCAGCATAATTTTCCTTCTTTTATTTTCCTCTATAAACTGCTTATCATTAGATGCAGAGCTAACTCAGACATAAACGAGTGTGAGGCAACTTAAGATCCTTCATTTTCCAAAGTTCAGGGAGGTGCAACTGATTTGTTTCCACTTAGAGCAAAGAAAAACTTGATGTTGCTAGAAGAAGTTAAAGAATACTTCAATTTTCACGCTAGAAGTATATTTTCAGCCAAGCTAATGAAGACTTTTTTACACTCAAATGCACAATGAGGTGTCAGACACCTGAGATCCCAAACTATAGTGGGTTCTGAACGTGGCTTTGCTTGCCACTTTTCATCTGATATCTCCAATTAAATTCCCACTACAATGACACTATGATATTACAAGAAACATCTGAACACATCTAGGATAAAAACCCGCCAGATTTTAGACTTGATTTTATTTCACTAATTTACTTGACAATAAAAGAACTAATGAACACAGATTTAGAAAGAAAAAAAACACAATAAAGTCTTTCAGTTGGAGGGGGACCAGCAATGATCAAGTCCAGCTACCTGGCCACTTCATAGCTAAATGTTGTACTTCATAGCTGGCCAAAGCTGAAGCATATCAACAAAGTCATTGCCCAAATGTCTCTTCAACACTGGCAGTCTTGGGGGCATCAACAACTTCTCCAGGAAGCCTGTTCCTAGCTGACAGCAGAGGAATGTTTCCCAATGTCCAGAATAAACCTCTCCTAGCAAACATTCCCATGTGTCCCAGTGAGGAGAGATCAGCACCTCTCTCTTCTCTTTCCCACTTCAGGAAGCTGGAAAGAGCCACTCAGCCTCCTTTTCTCCAAACTGGACAAGTCCAAAGTCCTCAGCAGTTCCTTTCTTGTAATGCATTCGATCAATCCCTTTCACCAGCTTTTTTTTCACTCTTCTGAATGTGTCCAAGGCCCTTCAAAACTTTCCTAAATTGTGGGGCCCAGAACTGCACACAGTACTCAAGGTGAGACTGCACAAATGCTGAATACAAAGAACTCATCACCTCTTTCGATCTAATAATTTATAATTATTTCTTACAAGTCTAGTTCCATAGAGCACAACTATAAAACACAGGCTTACTTTATACTTATCTTTCCTGAGGAAAGGTATCTCTCTTGTCTGCAGGTTAATTAACTCATGATGCATTTTTTTAATTTCTCTTTTATTTTACAAAATTTTATAAAATAGAAATTATAAATAATATATAATATTTATTTAAAATAGAAATTTTAAATAAATAAATAGAAACTTTATTTCTATTCATAAAATCTTATTTAGATTTTGTAATTAAGAACATATATTTAATAGGGAAAATCCCACTTGCCTATCATTTGATATTTATAAGGCATTAACATTTGTGTGGGCATGGAAGCAAGCCTCTGAAATGGAGAACTAACATTAATTCTATTTCTTGTTTGAAAAGGAATGTAGTGTTCAGAATTTTTACTTGGAAGTAGTAATGAATCATTAAACATTTAGCAGATTTTTCATCATTAGGAAAAACAAATGAAGCAAAAAAGTACTCTTGTTTTATCATATATAATCTTTGTATTCACATCTGTAAAGGCATTTTAAATAGAAATTATACTTGAAAGTATTAAAAATATTATTTTTAATGCATTAATTTTAAGGTTCTACAGCCTTATATACATATTGATTCATAGAAATCAGTTAGAGAAGTGATGCACTACTAAGATGTTCTTTTCCACTAAATTTTTAGAACACAGATCTTTTCTTGTCAAGAACATAGTGTCACTTTATTCCAATTTTGTATATAATTGTTTTTCTTTAATTTTGTATTAATATATGAGCTAAATTATCTGGAATGAGTATAGCATCAGAAAATCTTCCTCAACTAAAGAGCAATGCAGTTACTCAGGAAAAGGAGAACAAATTCTGGCCTGAATTCTGTCTCTGCCATCACTGTGGAAAGGGAAGCAGCATTGATTTTCCTGTTTTGTTCCCATACACAGACTCAAATTTAAGTTCAGAGGTGTGCAAAGGAGGAAGAAATTGAAGGGTGAAGAGAGCAAATGCAAATGAGTGGTTGAGTCACCCTCCCTGGAGTTATTTAAGAGATGTGTAAATAAGATACTCAAGCACATGGTTTAGAGGTACATTTGACACTCCTGGTTTAGTGGTTGGACTTGATGATCTTAAAGATCTTTGCCAAACTAAATGATCCTATTACTCTATGAAAATAGAAATTAAATGTGACTGTTCTAATGGTTTTTTTCCTTCCAAACAAATGTCTTTTTAAATTTTAATGATTAGTAACATTTTACTGTTTACACATTAATTCTAAACACTGAATTTAAAATGTCACCTATAGACTTAAATTTATCTATATTTTGCTTTATTTATCATTTAATATGTTTTCAAGACCTGAATGAAATATGCTAAATCCTGTTTTCGCTTAAACACTTCGATTAAAAGAAATAAACCACCGAAGTCCATATTATCAAAAACAATTTCTCATGGTCTATCCAAACATTCCCTGGAAGTGAAAAACTGGAAGCATAATGTGGGTGTAGGCAGCAGTGTTCAGGTGTCTGTAATGATGACAAAATTTATTAGAACAGTCCTAGGGCCATTTGCACTAGTACTTGCTAGTATAAACTGAAAAACAGAATTTAGAGATCACATTAGAATTCCATTGGAAAAAGTGACCCTTCACTTACTAAAGCATTACATCTCATTTACAAGGAAGCCATACTAAACTTCTTATCTAAATCTCTGGCTGAAATAGATCATAGCTGTGTCTTACCAATTAACATTTCAATGCACAAACCCCCAAATGGTTTCTAGCGGTTTTGTTTCCAAATCATAGTAAATGGAAAATTTTCTCATACATGCAGTACAACTCAACTACTTATCTTAATTCATTAAAAAAAAATTTAAAAAATTAAAAAATCTTCACTTAATGAGATGGAAAAGGGAGAAAAGAAAAAATCTTTAACTATTTTAAATAGAATTTCACTCACACATGTGTAGATGACCACCATCAATTTTTACATACCTGAAGTCCTTAATAACGAAATCAAAGTAATAACATTCAATACTGCTATTGTCAGAACTTTGAACAGCTTCCCAAAACAAAATTTGATCAAATTCGGTAAAGTTTACACACGCAGTTACATTTTCCCAAATGTACAAATAAATATACTCTGTTGTTAAAATTCAAGATTTGCTTACTCTCAATTCAGTCTGAGACTTGTGTCTGCAGTGACATTTTAATTTACAGTACCAAAATGATACCACAAAATATCTAACATGAACAGAAAACCAGACTTACTAAAAGGTAAATACACAAGAAAGTGTATTAAGCAGAAACACAACATAATAGAAAGCAGAGGAATAACTTTAGATTCACCATAGCAGCATCAATAAATTTCCTTCAGAGAATGGTAGTGAAAGCAAGAACTGGTATGAGCTTATATTTCTGTCAAACAATCAAGCGTGATAGCATATGTTTTCCCTCAGATATATAGAGGCAAAAGCTCTTCTTTCCTTCAGACTCCTTGAAGTCTGATAATGTTCATTGCATAGAAAGAAACATCCCAAGATAAAAGAAACAAACACTTTTTTAAAGCCATGACTTAGAAGATAAATTCTGAGCTCACAGGAGGTCTCACAGCATATTTTAAATTACACACTGGCATACATCCTGTCTTCATAAAGTGTAATTGGGTCTCGGTCTGTTAAGTGAGGTTAAAAAGCAATTTTTGATATCCCACAAATTGACACTATGTTGAAAACAATCTGTGACTTGAAGGAAAGGAAACAGCTTTGAACTTTGAACTTGAAACAGCTGAAGGCTTTATTTAGTGTATGGTGCTGACTGTAGTTGTCTGCATATCATGAGAACAGAGCAGCCTGTGCCTGTCTTAGGAGCAAAAGGAAAGAAATTCAAATAAAACAGTCCTTGTAATAGGAGAACATTAAAAAATGTTTTGTTTTCCTCAGGTGGGTTCTTTAAATTTCAAAAATACATTATGTAAGTAAAACTGTGAAGAAAAAATTAAGACTTCCTGGTCAAGTGAAAAAAAAAAAAAATTGAGGTGAGAAAACTCAGGGATGAATAACCTGATTAATTATTTACTGCTGTATGTTCATGAGTAGTTTTGGTAGATTTTGCTTAGTTTTCTAGCCTATCAAATGTGAATAGCAATTTCTTTTTCCCTTGTCTTGTATTCCCTTTTTTCGTACTCCCATGAGGTGGTCAGACTGTCGCTGGGACCAACCAGAAACACGTAACAAACAAAAGATGATTGCCTATTGTGACAGATAAAAAGACTGTACTCAAGGTTTAAATGTTTATTAAGTCAAATCTGAAATGTTATTAAAAATAATATTCTCCTTCAATCTGACATATTCAAAGAAGAAAAATAACTGCAAGCCTGAGGCGAGACATTGTTGAATTAGAGATATCACATAATGCCTAAAAGTGTGAGGAAGAGAATCAGAAGTAGTGAAATTCTTGTATAATATAATAAGCATGCCATCCCACCTATATGGGGAAATGCTCTTGTCTTATTTGAAAATAATTCAGGTGAAAGAAAATTTCCTGTGAGAAAGTACAAATTTGCTTGCTTCACTCACTTTGCTTGGAATTTTCTCTCCTTTACAGAAAATGAGATGCAAACTATTCAGAAAATCTGAATGGTCTTGAATGGTTTCTGATTTCTGAAGTTGACAAATGCCTCCTTCAATAAACCTGGAATATAGCACTCACTGAAGAAAACAGACATCTGGGAAGAAAGATTTTTCCACTTTCTGCTAATATTATTGAACAAATATAAACTGTTATTTCTCCAGCTGACGAAGGAAATGGAAAAGATACTGAGATTCTGCACGTTCTAACCTATCTCTTCTCTTTTAGTATGAGATAGCATACATAAGCATCTGCACATACAAAATCAGACTTTGTTCTGAGTTCTTTTCAAAATAATTGTTTTAAAGAGAGCACTCTCAATACCACTATTTTAGGACAGAGTCAGAAAGATAAAAGAAATATTTAAATTTTAGGAGGCTACTAGTTTTATACCAAGAGAAAAAGATATGTCTACATACGTAAATGACTAAAACAAATCACTTAAATCAATGTAAATTAAAAAAAAAATAAAAATTAAATAAATTTTAAAAACTTAAATATTTTTAAGAGAAGAAATTCTTAATCATCTTTAAGACAGTTTTGTATTTGCTCCCAATGAAGCATTCCATTATTCCATGCTTCTGTGACTAATGGAATCTTCTGTGTGTTCCTTTCTCCCAGATAGGCTTTATCTGTTAGCTCTACATCTGCTGGCCTTGTATTGCTTTATATCTATTTGTACACAGTTTTTTAAAATTATCTGTTTATTTGTGTTGTCCAATTCTGTTGTGCAGGTTACACAATTTATCTATAACAACACTCCTAAAGCAGCCCAGGGCACCGTCGGCCCTCTTTGTGCTTCACCTTCTGTCCAGCAGGTCCTACAGTTCCTTTCCTTCCAAGCTGCTTTCCAGCTAAGCAGCCCCCCTCACACATACTGCCTCCCTACACTGCCTTGGTTTACTCCTTCTCCTGTGTGTGACCTTATATTTACCTATATTGGACTTCATGAGGCTCCTGTCAGTCCACTTCTCAACCTATCCAGGTTCCTCTCGATGTTATCACAACCTCTGGTTATCCTCTCCTCCCTATGTTGTGACATCAACAAACCAGCTGAGGTTACACTCTGCCTTATCATCTAGATCTTTAATGAAGATAGCAAGGAGGGCTGAACCTAGTGTTGACCTCTGGGGTACACTGCCAGCTACTGACCCCCAGCTAGAATTAATACCACTGGCCACCGCAGTTTGGGCCTTTAGACAATTTGTAGTCCATTTCAATGTCTGTTCATGCAATCCATATTTGATCAACTTCTCTATGAGGATCCTACAGGAAAGTGTCAAAAACCTTGTTGATGCCTACGCAGCCTCAATGATAACCCACTGCTCTACACTCATCTAGTGAGACTGTCATTTTCACATGCAAGGTTATCAGTTTGGTCAAACATAACCTACCATCATAGCCCATGCATTTATGTGTGTCCAATTTGCTTAAATAGTCCCTGACCTGATGTCTTGGTTTTGGAAAGACAGGGACCAAAGAAAAGGGAAACTTCCCTTGGGGTTTGTTATAATTCCAAAATTGAAAGAGAGGCCTTAGGCAACGATAAGGAGGGTAGGAATAACAGTTCTTTACTAGTTAGTCTAACAAGGTAAATTCACAATAATTACAATATTGACAACAAACAGAACTAGAGGAGGTAAAAAAAAAAAAACAAAACAACAAGTCAGTCACAGTTCTTCCTCTGGTAACACCCCCCCACCCCCCTCAGTACCGTCACAAGCAAATAGGCTAGCGGCAGCTCTAGGAGCGTGAGATAATTCTGAGGGTTCACAGTGGCTGGAGCTGTTGGAAAAAAGTGTCCCGGCTGGCAGGGGCTGTAGAAACACAGCGTGGGGAGACCTCGAGCAGAACTGAAGAAACTGTGGGTGCAGGGCAGGGAGGAGACGGGTTCCCAAAATCCCGGGGGACACACGAAGAGACCGGTGGTCCGACGGAGTCCGAGGTGAAGGGAAAAGTCAGAGCTCTCTGCCTCGCCGAGACGAGCAGCCCTGGCCGTCCCCCCCAGAGCAGAAAACTGCCCCCAGCGAAGTGGAATCAATGTCTCTGCCTTGGCTGCTTCCTTTGTTTGTTCCCGAGCACCCATAAGTACCGAAAAGCACCCAGCCATTAGCTTCTTAGCAACTTCTGGGAAAAAATTCTATAAGAAATCAACCCAACCCCCAACACCTGATCATCTGCCTTCAGTAATTAAGATTTCTGAAGAATGGTTTTGCCAGTTAAAACTAAGAGGAATTAGTTATAGCAGCCTATTCCATGTCCTGTGTCAGCAAGTTCCCTGCCTCACTCAGCAGTGGCCCACACTTTCCCTATTCTTGCTTTCATCACCTATATACACGTAGAAATCCTGCTCATTGTCTTTTGATATTGCTGATCAGATTCTGTTCGGTCTGGGCTTTGTCCCTTCTAACAGCATTTCTGCTCAAACGCTGCCTTCCAGATCATCTGTCCCTGCTTCCAACTTCAGTATGCTTCCTTTTTGTGTTTGAGTTTGCTCAGGAGATCCTAGCTCACTTATGAACTGTTCCAGATATTTTTGGCTGACCTTCTGATGTAGGTCTGGACTGAGAACAATAAAATCTAAAACAGATAAAGTATTTACCACATGGTCTACTCAGTAGTGTAACCCCTGGGTAATAAATTCACAAAACTATACATACAGCTTTTAATAACATTTAGGTAAAACATGAAGGAAATAAACATAGGCAGAAGGTAGACTCTGTACTGGTAGTACCATCCTCATTTTATTCTAAAGTCAGTGTCAGAGCAAAAAAAAGAATGCAGCTGCTGAAGAGATCAGGGAAATTAAATGTATCCGTGAAATACTGTTGAATTGTTGCCTCTTGTGTCTTCCAAAAGCCTTTATCATGGTATTTCTGTATCACTATTTTTGAAGATTGTTAAAAAGATCTCTCCAGGGACTGGTAGGGTACAACATGTGAAGCTTCAACAACTGCTGTACCATCCTTCTACCCAAACAGCTAAGAGCTTTCAAAAAACATATACTGGAAAAAGCTCTCTCTTTATTAGTAATTCACCTTTGCTTAAGTGCACAACTTATTGCTTTTCAGACTGCAGGTAGTTAGTTCAATTCCCAATAAAGTGAGATTTCATGTACATTCAAGAAGTACTTAAACTACAGCAACTGATTTAATGCTGCTGTCTGAATCATTAGTGTGCTAGCAGGGGACTCCCAAATCACTAGTTCAAGAACTGCTACTCTGTCATTAAGAAATTTTTCAAAGTGCTGCACCAGCACTCAGGGAACTTCAAAGCATAAAGAACTTTTTCTGTACCCAGCAAGCTACCGACACTTTTCAATTACTGTGACGTTTTACACTGATTTTGCAAAAATGCGAGAACTGCTCAATGTAAGGAAAAAATAAACCACCAAGCCTCCAGTATTCACTGAGCATTTTTAATTATGTATTAAGTTTTGCAACAACTGCAGTTACCCATATTATTATTCAGTTGCAAGCTGATTGTGACTCCCTCATCAGGGATATACAATATAGCAGCAGACCAATGAATTATCACCTCAGCCAGGGTACTATATCTGATTTGTGAAGGATATGTGTACAAGAGGGGCAGAGAATACAGCCAGTGACTGTGTTCTGGCAGAGAGAACTTTTTTTTCATTTTACTATTTCCTCTCTTGAAATCACATGACAAACATAAATACGCCAAACAAACTGTTTTCTGTTTACATCCACACACATTTTAAAACACGTACTCCCAAACTACATAAACAGCATGCTGATAATTTTGAATGAAACAGTTGTGTTCTTAGCATTCTTTCATTTCTGTAGGTAACATGGGTTTGACATCCACCTTTACTAAAATCTTATGTAAAATAAAATCATATAAGCTTGGCAAAAGGCACAACAAAAAAATTCATCACCACCTGCTGCATTGAACTCTCACATTCATGATGGAAAAATTATGTCTTCAAAGAGAAATTTAAATTAATATTTAGGTCATCTAATTACACCTTCTCTGTCTAGTTCCATTTTTTTTTTGCTACTGTTGACAACTCAAATGCCATTTTTGCAAAATCTCAAAAAAATTCTTGTGCACTTTGGAAGCTGGTCTTATCTTCTCTGAAATAAGAGCATAGAACTTCCAAGCACAATTGATTCCAAATAGTTCTGCAGATATGATGACTGTAGACAGAGAAAATATTTAATTATCTTTTTTTTTTTTTTTAAATTAGAAGTCTGAGTTATTGTAAGAATTGCTGTTTAAGATATCTCCTGTCCTACTGTTGTGCTTCTGGAATACCAGTAGCAAGTAGGAATAAAAGTTATTAGGCACAATATTTTTGCTGAAGTACTTCTTAATTTTCTACAGAAGAATATAAAAATCATAGGCCAAGAACTTGCTACTGTTTTGCTGTTTTATTTTTTATAAAGGAGTAAACACTTATTGGGAAAAATACAGCAATACAGTACAACTTTCATCTGCATGGTAAAGGGGATGTTTTTCATCCTAAGGACTGCCAAGATAGTGAACACCATATGAAAACCATTAATATAAGTTCTTCTCTTACCCTACAACACTGAAAATATCAAAAAATAAAATTTCAACTGGATAATGTAAACAAAAAGTATGTGAGAACTGCAAAAATATGGTGCATCTCTTAAGAAAAGAAAGATGAAAGTCTAGATTCATTCTGGTTTTACTAAGGATGTAGAACTCCCAGGGTACATTACAGTATCCCCTGTGAGTTCATATAACTCAGCACTATAAAGACTTATAAGAGTCAATGTCTCAAAGTTCTCACTGGTACTGAAACAATGGAAAATATCTTAACACAAATCTTAACAAAAAAATAAATTTGAGTAAATTTTTCTGATTCCTCTAGTGATTCATTTTCTTGCTGCTATAGCTCCTAAATTTTGTACTGTCTTCATGTTAGTAAGAAACTTCTTAGATATAATCTAAGTACCTGAATTTACTCATAACATTGTTATAATTATTAGCTCATTCAAAGGGTTTGGAAAATAGAATCTGATAAGGGTTCTGTTTACACACATACTTTCAGTCTCCCTGAAGCAGCTGAATAGACTGAAGATGGATTAATCTGACAAAATTTAGACCTTTAAAATGTCTCAAGTAGCCAGTCATTTAGACCCTCTTTAGGGTCAGCAGAGAGAAACAGATATCTGTAACAGGTCAGACAAATTCCTTATATCTTTCTATCACACAGAAAGTCTATAGCCAACCTCTCCAGCAAAAATGATTTTTGGTAAACATTTGAAACAGCTTCATGGTGGACCCTAAGCACCTTTTTAACTGGGAAGCTAAAGTTGTAGTTCTGCCTCCCAAGAATTTCAGAACAATGTTACCCCTACAGTTCTGATATTCTGTACTGCCTCACAATAGATGAAAAGGGTCCAGAACTGAGTAGTTGAGGCACATTTTCTCAGATGTGTTTTACAGAAGCTGAATTCAGTCTTGGAAGGCAAATCTTACACAGAAAAATTTCTCCCCCAATATCACATATCTTTCCCTGCCTCCAAATGACACACATTTTCATAATGTACTGATCTCCCTTTCTTCAATTTTTCTCTCCCTAGAATTCTATTCTGCTATGCACATTTAAGGTTTTTTAAAAAATACATCTCATTTTAAAAACTTTGTATACATACTTAAAAGGAGAAAATGTAGGTTACCTGCCCATTTTTTAAGATGGAAAAAAAAACTTGCTATAACATGCCAATTCTGTAGGCCTGTTTTCTTTAAAAACTACATGGTGTGTCCAGTGAAAGCACTGGAGGCTTTTTGATACCTGTACATTGGCAGTCATCACTAAAAACACAGCATGAACAAGTTGTTCGACAGAGAAAAATATCTAAATTATTCTTCCAACAGACTTGTGTTTTTTTCTTATTTTTATGACAATGACATCAGCTCCCCAACATCCCTACTACATCCCTTCATAACAAAAGATTGCACATGCTGTGCCTGCAGCTATTTGTGCACTGAAAGGGTAGTAGACAAAATACAGTGGCTGGTTGATTAGCTGCTAGGAATACAATGTGTGATGCTCAGGTCCTGTCCTGTCTGTCCTCCCCTCAAGGGAACGGCAAAACTGCTCCCACATCCAACCCATTAACCACTTTCCCTACAAACCACATACAAACCTAATGACCCTCGAGACTTCCCTACTTTGACCTTCACTACATACTGGCAAATCAATTCAGGAGGGACTGGCAAATAGGGAGAAGGCAGCCTTGCTAAACCACATTTAGAAGGGAAAACAGGCCAAGAGCAAGCTAAGTGTGCAATGAAAATGTAGATGAAGAATTCATTTTATCTAGAAGTAGTAAAATAGTCATTTCAATCGTGGGACAATACGCAGCGCTGGAGTGCAATCGCTCTGCAGATTCTGCTCTGCCACTCTGCCAGGATGGTGTTGATTGACTGAGCCCAGTACAGCACTGTGCATGAGAACTGGTTACAAAATCGTTCTTCACACTATGCTTGCCATATGTGCATGCCTTTTGCTTAAATAAGCTATATGAGGTGTCAGTACAATTTTAGCACACTTGAAAACAGAATGCAGATTCAAAGCCTACGATTGCATCCATATGACCATATGGTCATAACTATAGAATTTATAGGGGATGAATGCAATAGGTAATCCAAAATTTTTCCCAGAACTCTGACATTAGTTTAAAAAAAATTAACAATTTCTCACTTGAATTTTAATCATTCAGTGTCTTTTTAATGAAATGGCACATGAGTAACATAATAAATCAATACAGTGTCTTAAGTAACAAAAAAAAAAAAAAAAAAATTCTAAAAAACATCCAGTGCAGATCTTGGTGTTGCTCAAAGAAAATCTAATAAATCACAAAGGAAACCCTACTTTCCTACTTAAGAACCCATCACAATTCTTCTTAAGTAAATAAATTTAAAAATTAAATTTAATTCTTTTTTCCTACCACTGACTGTAGCTGAATTTCATTCTATTACAAACATTTAAAGCAAAATAAGTTATTTTAAAAAAATGTAAGATGAATTTATTGGAACAACATTCTCATTTTATAATTCAATGTACAAGGTAAGAAAAATATATCAACTAATAGCTGAAAAGATTTTCTTTCATTTGAATAGTTTACAAATTATTTTCCTTATTTAAGACATCTGAAGTACACACTTTGAAGTGACTGCAGATATAACTGGTCTGAATTCTTCAATAATAAATATATATCACATTTTTTTGTCTTTTTCTAGCAGTAAAAATGTTTTTCTATATTTGATCCATCCTTGTAGAAAAATGGATAAAATTTAAATAGTGGAGTTGGAAGTTATTTTTTTCATTAAAAATTACTAAAGAAAAAATATGTCAATAATATTCAGAAATACGTTAATTTATTGAGAGAAGATAATTGTCATCACAAACTTACAATAATAAAATTGAAATTAAACAATTGGATGAGGCTAATTTGCTGACTGAACTAAAATAGAAATTTAGGAAGAAATATTTTGGACAGCACATTGGATAAAACATGCATAAATGCAAAAAATACACTTCAACATATAGTGGAAACTTTAAAACAACATGCTTTTTTATACTTCTAAATTTAAAAATACTAATTTTGAGATCAATACAAATACATCAATTTATAGCAATCAAAATTCAATTAATTACCAATATAATTTGTAGACTGTGGGAACATCCTAGCGAAATATTTAAAAAATTATATGCAATTAAAAATGTGGTGGATTATTTCCTTAAAGAGTTTATATTAATAACAAATTAATTATAAATAATGAAAATTACTCTTCACAGCCACTGAGTAATCAGCTTGTTTCAGAAAATAGTAAGAACAAAGATTTAATTTCTATGTGATGACAGCAGTTCTACTCTGGAAAAAATAAGGCAGCTCTACATTTGCTTATTCTTGTTCTCTTCTTTTAAAAGGAAATTTCTCTAAAGTGTTTGCAACTTGTTATCATTAGACCAAAGGTGAAATACTGACTTATTTTCTCCTCCTTTGAGTTTACAGCTCTTCCAAAAAGATAGCTGTTTACCTCCTTAGACTGATTAATCAATTCATTGAAACAAACTAAACATCCTAGGTAGCCTTCTGATGCTATAATAAGAAAAATACTGTTTGCCAAACAGTCTTGATATTCCTAACTTCATCAGCTAAGCAAATTTTCTCTTCCAGTTCCAAACACAGACTTGTATCAACTTGTTAGATGTCACTATTGCAGCATCCTTCAAGCTTCAGGTGCTTCTTGGTCAAAGATAATTATCTTTTCTGTTGGGAGGAGTATTTCATACATCACTATCTCACAACCTCAAAATAAATGAGCAATTCACAGTGATGAAGGGAAAATTAAGTAGAAGAGGGAGCACAGCTATTAAGAATGACAAATGATCAAAAAGCAAACCACCAAACATAAACCCACAAAGAAAACCCACTTGTATCTTGAAACCAATCCAGAAAACTGAGTAGCGTTTTCCCCAGAGACAAACCATGACAAGGATAATGAATGCAATTAAATCATCCTATTATCCACCCAAGTACTCCATTTTCTAAGATGTGATGCACATGTGCCTTTTCAAGTCTAGACAGAGCTTCAAATCTATGGTTTAGATAAATAACTTCATTCAAGGTGTGGAAAGGACACCCTCTATTATGCTACAAACCATACACAGATGGCAATAGGATTAGTAACAGCTCCAACCAAATTGGTATAGACCATGATTTTACTTTATCTTCCAGATGAAGCATACTTACAGTAAGCTGCAACAGTTAGATTCCTTATTTTTGTACTACACACCACCTAAATCTCAGTTTCTGAAGCTTTCAGTAAGGAGTGGGTGTTCCTGTGTGCTTGCCTGAAATTTATCAGTATAAAATGCAACAATAAATAAGGGAATAGAGCCAAGGTGTTAATGGCAATAGCTTTCATTCTACATCCTGCAGTCTCATGAAGGAAACATTAATGACTGTAGTTAGTGAATGATTGGAACTCAAGTAACATAATGGCCTTTGAAAAAGTCAAGCAAAACATTCCTGTCAATACCTATGATTCATCTGATTAAACCGAGTCAGAGCAGTGCTAATAGATTGTTGTATCCCTTTTGGAATGTTCTCCCTCCAAAGCCCCTCCCCCAGAAACTGTAACCGGGCCTGGGTTACCTGCCCCCTGGTCTCCTGACCTATGGCCATCGGACAGGTAACTTGACCCCGACCCCAAAGGTGATAAAAACCCCTCTCCCCCCATGTGACCTCCCTCTCTTGCCTCCGGATCTCCTTCATGGAATAAAGGCCTTGGAATACATCCTGGGGTAAGGAGCCTCTTTTATAACTCTCTCTACCCTATTTTGTAGTTCCCCTCTTCCAATACTCCCCCTAAATCGGGGAGGGGCTTTTGGGGGAGAACATTCCAAAAGGGATACAACAATAGATGACTTTCCTTGGATCATTAATTGGTAGAAAGGTAGTGTGCTAGGCAAGATACTTTTCTATAAAACATGTTCTTCACTAGAAAATGCAATTAAAAAAACCCAAACCCAACAACAAATTAAATATAACAGACAAAACCCAAAAACTTGTGAAGAAATTAAATGGAATAGCATTAAACTCTCCCTTTTTCCTCAATAACAGAAAAAAATTTGCTTTTGCATTTCTTGCTGTTCTTTTGCTCAGTTCTGATCACTTTTAAATTTAGTAACATATCACTGAAGAATATTTGTTGAGAATCAGTAATTTATACCTATTCTTGCATTTTATTCCCAATTTTGAGACAAGGGGGAAAACCCCAAAAGCAAAGTTTGGTAAGTATTTCTATTCTTATCTTCCAATTAACAGGTTTCATTGGCGGTTTTCAGCTTTTCAGCTGCTTGACTAAACATAGAACTAGTTTGTACAGACAGCTGATTATTGTTACTCTAAAGTTCCTCAGACACAGGATTTAGATGTGTAGAGATTCTTCATATAGTCTTAAAAATACTGGCAGGTGAGCAGTTAATCAATAATTTTAATTTCAACTAATTTATTTGTCATTGTACGAAACTAAGAAATAAATAATCACATGTAGCTTACTTTATACCTAAGATTGGGGGGTTTTTTTTGGGGGGTGGGGTTTGGTTTTTTTAAAAAATATAATCTCAAACCATTGTTTTGAACTATGACTTTGGGAGGATGATTATTTTTTAAATACCTATTTTCTAACTGAAACTTTGTATAACCTAGCCTCTACTTACCTAAGAAAATTCTTACTCTTTCAACCAAAATGTCAAAGTTGGAAGAAATAAGATGTACTTGACACTGTTATGTGCTTCCAAATTTATATCTTTAGTGTCATTGATTTTTCTCTAGTTATAAAAATTGTATAACCTCACAAACACTTTGGTATAGAATGGCCTTTGTTTAATATCAAAATTTCTTACATAAATTCAAAGATACTGGGAGTCTACATTTCCAGGCTAATTTGAAGACCAGTATATCCTTTCCTGTTCATCATAAATACCAACAGTTATTTTAATTAATATCCATAACTCCATCCAGCAAGCAGAAGACTAACACAGAATTGTTCCAGAAGCAAGGTGTCCTGGGGTGATGTTGTGAGGTTTGTATCCCCAATCGTCTGTTCTGTTTAGGCTGGAGATGTTCTTCAAGACTGGCTCGGGGAAGTTTTGTTTTGGTTTTGTTATCAGTGTACAGATAACAGTTGGAGGGACACAGACATACACCGCTGCTTTTGCCGCTGCTTTTGCTGCTGCTTGCTTGCCTGCTTGCCTGCTTGCTTGCTTGCTTTTACTCCTGCTTAGTTCTTTAGTTAGTTTAACTAGACAGTCCAAGATTCTTCTAGACTGCTTTCCTTTTCCTCTCTCCTTCATGGAATTATTCAAGCCTGCTCTGGACTGGGACCTGGGAAACACCGAGAGTCTGCACTCTGTCCTGCAGCAGCCTGCCCAGCGCTGGAGAGACCAACAGAGCAACCACTCCCCAAAGAAAGACTGTCTGAATTGTTATCCCTTCAGAACGGTGATTGTTCATCTTGTGTGTTGGGGGGTGCTCTGTCTGTTAAATAAACAGGTTTCTTTCCACTTCTCTCCGAGGAATCCTTCCCGAACCAGTGGGGGTGGGGAGGGGCCGTGGGAGCCTGCTCTTTGAAGGGGCCCCTTTTGGAAGTTTCTCCCCAAACTTGCCCTAAACCAGGACACAAGAGCATCTCCAAAGCAAGAAACACTCCTGAACTGTGTTTTTTGATGCTTTCTACATAGGGTGAAAGGGAAGGGATGTAGTACCAGCTTGTTTTGCTATCATACAGGACACTGAGGCTGTGGAAAGCATGCCGAGGGGAGTATGCCAATGTACTGATGCCTTAGGTTTTAGCTATTATGTTTTTTAGACTCTGTGCTGTTTTGGTGAGTAGTTTTAGGTTTCATATGAAGTGCTATTAAGGTCTCTTCACAGAGTAGATAGACAAAACAATTCCTTCTCTAGCTTAATACCAAAGACAACTTTCAGGCCCAAGAACAAAAACAACGGTGAAGTGAGAAGAAAAAACGAGGAGGATGGAGCTTCATAATCTGAAGCTATGGTTGGACAACTGATTCTAACAAGCTGATGGACCAGAACTTATAAAAATGTGAGACCTTGTGACCCAGCTGTCCATTTTGTGACCACTTTGGGGTGCATCTGGGGTGCAGTCCATTTGGACTCTTGTGTGGCCCAAGTGTACCCATTAAGATCTTTTAATAAATACCTGCTTTATCCTTTGCCCTGCCTGATCTCTGTTCCAAGTCAGCCTCCAGAAGGCATCAGTACCAGCATTGCTTTCTCCAAACCTTTCTCATCTGGGCTACCCACAGGGACTCAGTCTCAAATGCACCTCAGTCTTGGATCCAAGCTGCCATTACAGTTAAGAGATCCACAAACTCTACAGCTCCAGAGACCCCAGGGCTGAAGGCTTCTGCCCTAGTGTCCCTGAATCTGTAGGTTCTGTGACTCTGTGAGCCCCAAACCTAATGTATTTTAAACTGCAGGTTAATTTACATGGCTGCTAAGCAATCTTTGAAATAATCTAGACAATAATTTTAAAAAGTAAACAAAAGATTATGATAAATTATCTTTTAAAATTATTATTATAAATAAAAAGAATTTTTTTACTTAAAAAAGTAAACTAAGAAAAAAAACCCCCAACATTACCCATTTTTTAACATAAATTAATTCCTTGACAATTAAATTAGTAAAATATCTGGTTAATGCATTCATAGATATTTGAAGACAAGAAGAGTGTGAAATAAATTTTATTTCTATAGCCAAAATAAATATGACTTATTTTCTCCCAATCTTCAAGTGACTCTCACTTGGCAGTTTGTCACACCTAAAGATCTTTTTCTAAATATTTTAGGGACTGAAATTTTAAAGCTGTTAAAAGTAACTTGTGAATCACAACAGGATTAGAGTAGTTATCATTTGATGAGAAGAAAATCAAAAGAATTTCTTTAGATATTACTTCACACTTTAATTAATTTTAAATTTACCACCTGTAGACTTTTTTAATATGCCCTAAGCAATCTGTTCAATTCATTAGTCCACATTTCTTTTCAAATAGCTGCTTGCTTATTGCAGCTGTTTCATTTTCAGAAGGCAGTGACACTGAAGTTCTTTTAAATCAACAGAGTTGTAACACACAAGCTTCTGGTGGAACCAGCATTCCTCGTCCTACATTTTTACCCATCAAATTGCAAAAAGTAACCTACTACTAACAGAAAGAGTGGTGCTACAGTTAAACTTTACAACGTTCAAAGAACAGAGTAGCATGGATTTCAAAGGGTCCTGATTCTTTTGCAAAAGAAATGCCACTATTGAAAGAGAATAAAAGGTCTGTGTTTTATTCAAAAACTCCACAAAACTGCCAAATTGAAACAAAAGGATACATAACAGAGCCAGGACCAGGACTTTGAATAAATTTATAGGTCAGTTATGTAAACAGAACAAAAAAAAAAAATCATCTGGCATGACTCTCTTTAACCAAATACAGAGTTTTTTGCAGTTCATGTACTATCATATAAGTAGTCTAGAAATTTCTGAGAAAAGAGCAAAAAATCATTAAAGTAGAACCTAAAATTTTCCACTTTCTCCTGTATCCAGAGTTTCAGGCATAATTGTTTAAACATTTCTGAATATTTAAATGTATGTATAAAGTAACATAGTGGTCTGACTGTGGAAAATAAATCCTTTGCTGAAATGATTAATCTTCTCTCAAGCTAGTCCACATTATTTTGATACACTAAAAACTCTCTTGAAATCTAGTCTTTTGAGATTCACATGTGTGGAGCTGTTGTAAAAACACAGAGCTATATATCAGCAGAGCATCAAATCAGTAATCACATGGCTTGCCCTGATACATAAGCTGAAGTTCTGCAGAAATGAGCTGGATACACAGAAACAGAGACACAGACCATTAAGCAGAAACCAGCTACGCCAGTGAAGGTCATTCTTTACTTTCTTCTTCTGATATGAACTAAAAAACTACAGATGTAGCTTCAGGGCACATTTTAGTAATGATTTGAAAGGGAAGTAAAAATGTGTAATTTTCCTGTGTATAAAGGAATAACATTTTATTCTACCTGAACATAACCTGGCAGTATTCTCACTGGTCATTTTGCAATATCATTCTACGGTGCTCACAATCAGTTCTCATCTTATATGCAGCTTTTTTAGAAGAGATTTACTTTATTTATTTCATTCAGAGATACTTTACAGTAAAGAAAGAATGGAGCATACAAGAAAAAAAAAAAAGAAAAAGGTAAAAATAATCAAATAATCAGTGCCTCTATGCAAAAAACTGATGATCTTTTCACCAGGGTTTTTTCTAGAATAACCTGTAAAGTGTTGGTCAATCTGTCCAATGCATTTGAACTCAAGAGCTTAGAAAAGTTAATGCCATATTAATGGAATTGCAAGGACTTTTCATACAAGAAAACTAGAAGAACTTAACAAAATCAAGGTCAACAGGGAAATGATAGCTCTCCAGAGATTTTTTAAGTGTTATAGGTTTGGGATAGCAGAGAATTACTCAAAGTAAAAGAAATTAAAGATAGTTAAAGATAATTTTAAAAATAGATTTAAAAACTCCCAATCTCTTACAAACAGAATCTTCCAGAATTCTCCATGCACAATTTCTGGCCAGCAGCCATAGCTCTTAATGTCAGGTATCTCACCATTAAAGTACACTTCAAGTAATCCACTGGCCAGGTAAACCATTTGTACACCTACAAACAGCATATAAACGTTCTTTTTTGATTAAACTGATATGTTCCCATACCCACCTGAAGTCACTTCTAGTACAGACTTGAGTATTGATTTCACATGGGTTTGGGCAAGTGTTCTCACTGTGTGTTGCTCACCCATTGGAACTCATCCATGCCAGCACAATAATGAAGCACTCTTTTCCTCAACATCTCTTCCCTCTTTTCCCACTGGCCTTGGCATACAGGCTTTTCTGTGTGCTGCCTCCAACTCTGCAGTCAAACACCTGCCCTGCCCAGCCCTGCATGAAGTTCCCTGGGATAAATGTGGAGTCTACCCAGTGTGCTTAAGGCAAGGTCTTAGATCTCCCCAAGGCTGCCCACAAGAGCTCTGGACACAGATCTGCAGAAAAGATGAAAGGGAGATAGGTGCTGCAGCCACTTTCTAAAAGGGTCAAAAGAACAATCCATGAAACCTATGGGCTCGTGAACCTCAATCTCATACCTGGAAAAAATCACAAAGGATGTCCTCTTGGTCTGCGGTTCTTCTTCAGCCCGGCAGAGTGAGCCTTGGGACACCAAACAGGGCAATGAGAACATCAGAAAAAGGGATAGATTCCTGGAAATTTTGTATTTATCTCATTTTAACTGAATGCACTGAACTGAACCATAACTTTTAATATTATTGTAACCAGATTAATAATAATAATAATAATAATAATAATCTTGTTAGATTAAAAATTAAATTATAGCACTCAACAAGACTGTCTCCAGTTGATGGGAGTTGAAGCAAGCTAATCAGAACCTTGGATGCAACAAATGAGTGACAATTTCATACTTATCATTTTCACTTCCCATTCAATTGTCTTCTTACAGAGATAAAAAAATTATTAACATCAGTAATAATATGACAATATTGAAATGCTTTATCTATATCTGATAACTTCTCCTTTTGTCTTACATTACTTTCCTATATCAATGCTATTCTAATGAAGACCTTTTCCTTCTGATAAGCTAAGGACATATTTGATTTGTTATAGCTTGAAAGAAGAAATTAATTTAAACACTTCTAAAATGTTGATCATTACTAACTGTCTTATCATACAGTCACTCCAGTATATTTGTTTCTATGCTGCTCAAATTGCTTAGGGATCTAGGTACGTGGTTATGCTGGGAGATGGAGATCGTCAGGGTTCCGTTTCAAAACTGGCTCACATAGGGGAGCATACTGCTAATAAGCTGAATGACAAAAGATGAAGCAAAAGCTTGAGAATGAGATAGAGGCATCCAAACATTGCTGTATTCAGAAATCATCAGGGCAATGTGCTGCCAAGGACCACTTCCTGACAGACTCAAGAAATTCTTAATTAAGTGACTGCATTTGCAGGAACTTTGTGGAAGTAAAGCTTCATATTTTTCATAGTCACAATGAGTGAGCTATTTTCTATCATGGAAAGAAATAAAATCCAACACAGACTAATTTCCAGTCATGATCACAACCAAAAAAAAAAAAAAAAAAACAAAGAAAAAAAAAAATCTAAACCAAACCACAAAACCAGAAAATAAACACACACAAAGCAAATCAAAAATCTGGGAAGACAGATGATGTGTTCAAATACTGTAAGGATGAATGCATATATACTAAATATATAGTCATTCATTTCATCTGTTGTTATTATATTTTTAAAAGTCAAGTATCAGAGTTCACTGAGATTGAACTTTTTATCTGGCATCTGGTATATCTTGTTTGCTTTACCTTATAACTGCATATATGCACAAAATTTCTCATTTTTTATACTCAGAAACAATAAGACTACTATAAAAAAGACAATTTTTTCTCAATAAATGTCATAATCTTTCACTTGGGGAGATTCCTGTATCTTCATACTAATTAAAAAATCCCAAACTAACTCAGCAATATCTAACAGCAAAAACACCAAACACATTGCTTCAAATGAAATTATGAAAATGCTCATAAATATTTCAGGCAAATTTCAGTGTCAAGGGATAAAAGTTCATAAAATTTTACAGCCTGAAGACATGATTAACTTTTAGAAATAGCTCCTCTTTACTAAAACACAAGAGATTAATTCAGTGCTACAAAGTAAGGAACTTTAATGTGAGAACTGGGCTGTTCAAATTACAGGAAGGTGCCCCTCTGAGATCACTAACAAAGGCAGATGAAGCCAAAGGATGTGTCATGTCAGTAGTTAATCCTTCACTAACAGCAATTACTGAAAGACACTACTGAGGATACAGGTTTTCCACACTCAGTCCCTATCTCTATGGAGAGAAACCCAGATGTTAAGCAGGTGTTTATCTCAAATCCTCTAATATTACTTTCAAAATTTAAGAGGAGTAATATTTAAACATCAGAAAACCATCACACCAAGACAATGCTTAGCTTTAGGTTTGAAAGGCAGTATTAAAGGTTATGGTCTTCAAAGAGAATTTGTAATGGCTGTGCTCCATATGAACAGGGACACAGGAAGCTTCTGCAACCTGCAGCAAACACTGCAGCCCCTTGAAATAATGACATGATAAGGAATTTGACTGCTATGAACTCAAAAAATAAGACTTTTTCATAGTTGAATAAAATTTTCTGTTTTCCTATTATGGATTGAAAACAAACAAATAAAATATCCCAAAGTGAAAAGCAACTAATATTTTCTTACATATTCTACTCAATGAAACTCTGTATGCCTAAACTTCTCCAAAACTGGCAAACCATAATGCTTCTTTTTCCTTTTGAGATTGGTGCCTCATAAGACACTTCAATAAACTTGCAACTAAAGAAATGATCAGTGCCCCTAAGGAACTGTGACTCTCATATCTTTTGAACAAGGCAGTTTATTTTATTGTAGGCACATGTAGCCATGAGATTTAAAAGAAGTTTGGGTTGCAATGTTGATTTTCTCCCCCTGTCCCAATAGAAATATATTTCTCCATATAAGAGTAACATGATTTATTTTCTTCATGGACGTACTTTCTTCCATCCTAAGAGATTCCTTTAACAGATTTAAATAATCGGGTTCTAAAATTTAGATTTTGACTCTGCCTTTCTAGTGTGTGTGAAATGTACAAAGCTAAATTGAGAATGCTCAAACCCAAAGTAATTTTTTTTTCTTTTTTTGAAGCATATATTAAATAAAGGGAGATTGTATAATTGATAGGAACAGATGGCAATATAATTTTGCCTTTTTAATGTGTTAATATTTTTATTACAATTATAAAGTAAGACTTACTCAGTAACTTTCAAAGAGAATAAATCATTTTTAGGCACAGAAATTCACAATTTTTAGGAGAATACAAAAATAAATTTAACAAGTAAAATATGATAAAATCTTTAAAAGCCAATTTGCAGTAAACTATACATTTAATATAAGTTCTTTAATAATTACGTTTGGTATAAAATAATTACTTTTACAACTAAATGTAGCTTTTAGAAATTAAGTGCAAACTTCATTTATTTAGAGAGATTATTTTCAGTAAAATCCATGAAAAAAATTTTCAATATTTCTTTTCTGCAATATGCCATAACTATTTTAGTTTTTCCTCCTTTTTCCAAATCTTCAGGAATGTGTTTGAATGCCTTAATGGAGTTAGTTAAAAAGGAATATATGCAGTTTGGGGAATTAATCTTTAAAATAGGTTATCCTGCTTGAAATGTCATCAGTAATAGGTACTTTTAGGGCTAATGATATTCCTATTATTCTCCATTTATGATTCTATTGAAATAGTTATCTTTGGGTAGTTTTCTGTACTGGAAAACACTGTAATAGTGCTTATTACATTTTCTCTGCTCCAGAGAAGAGCCATTCTCTGATATAAGCTAGTTCAGATGAAATTTCTTTTCTTTATAGTGGTTTCATTTTAGGACAATTTAGTACCTGAATTTCATTGTTGGTTGGTTTGTTTGTGGGTTTTTGGTTTTTGTGGTTTTTGGTTTTTTTTTTTTTTTTTGGGGGGGGGGGTTGTTTGTTTTGGTTTGGTTTGTTTTTTTTTTTTTTTTTTTTTTTTTGTTGGAGAATATTCATTCAACAATTCTCTATGTTAAAATATAACTGCAAGAATAAAAAGAAAAGGATAAAGAGCACATACACTGAAAAAAAAAAAAAAAAAACAAACAAGACCCAATTGATGAAATAGCATCCAGAGTGGCATTGCAGCCATATAATGGCACATATATGATGTTTTAAAAAAGTGGAAGGTGAAACACAGTTGTGGTACTGCTGTGTTTGTTTTGTTTTCCTACACACTGACTCACACATTCCACAAGAGCTCCAATCCAGAATGCAGTGCCAGTACATATAAAATATGAAATCAAAACTCCCATTTCATCAAGCTTAAGTATTCTTTTGAGCCTGTGCCAAGATGGTTTTCAGCCTAAATTGATAGGATGCTAAAGAGCCTGATGAGGGGTGGACAAAATATTTTTTTTTCTATGACAGCAATCATGTGGTGTATATGAAGGAATATTTTACATATATTTTGGAAGCAATTTATAATTAAATATTAATTAAAAAATATCTTGTCTTGACTGGGAAAACCTAAAAAAGCATACTGTGTTGAAAATAATATTTTATCTTTCTTTGAACCACTCATTCATTTAAATGGTTTTCCATTTAAAAATGTGATAATCTGTCCTAAAAGCAATAAAATCAGGAATTGTTCCAATTCTTTTCTTCTCTTGTTGCAATCTATAACTAGAATCATAATCTATAAGTAATAAAAACTATGATGATACATTCCAGGAACACAAAACACAGCATTGATCTGTGAAACACTCAGGGAGGAGTAGATCCTAAATACTTTTTTGATAAATTTCTCCCTGAACTGACTAGATGAATTTTTGTGCTTTCTTCATGTGAGTCTGTAAGAAGCTCTCCAAACTCTTTTTTTATTCATCTATTATGATTCAGTATCCAAGAAAAGTGATAGAAAACACACAGAAGGACAGATACTGGAGCTGATGTATTTAATATGCTTTGTTTGAAATTCAGAGTAGGATAGTGTTACACACACACACACAATTATGTTCTGTGAAAATGTTCCCTTGTGCAGAGCAAGGTACTACACTGGATAGGGTGAACTGCATTTCTTCTGCTCACAATAAGAGCAGATAACTCAAGAATTGGGGTAGATGCTCTGGTGCCCCATGAAACTCACTGTGAGATAAAACTAATCACATCACCAACAGAGTCAATTTAACCTAAAAAGCATGTGCCAGACTCTTTGGGATGTGTCCACATATTCTGAATTTATTTACTCCCCACAAGGACAAGTATACAGCATACAATTGCTGAATGACAAAAGCAATGCAATTTTACAAGTTCTTAATTAAAGGACAATGAAAAATCCTTTTCTTTTTTTCTCTAAAATATGAAACCTTGAATGAAAGACTATAGATAGATTCACTTTCATCTAGATTTCTTGTCTGTCTTTTTACCAATGTTTACTTTAAGATGTAAGATCTTCTTTCCATCAGATTTGTTTTCATTCAGTAACAACTTTCTAATCATATAACATGGAAGTTATGTAATACACTACCAATTTGCCTCTCTTTTTTTATACTCATTAAATTGTCATTCTTTAGAACTATTTCTCTAAAATCGAAAGAAAGTATATACAAATTTTGTAAGGCTCATAGAATCCATATTTATGTCAAGAACTAGAAGCCGCACTTTATGAGAATCTAAAGTCGTAGGTTCTACACCTGTTATAAAACTATTTCTTTACTGTTTTAATGACTTTTCAACCTCAGAAAATTTATTTAATTTGTGCTTCTGTTTTATTAAGTATGAAATCATCCTAAATAATTGTGATATTTTATAACACATACACTAAAACATATATATCAAATCCAGGAATTTATAAAACATATTTGAGAATCTGTGAATAACAGATCAGCCTCATACTGGGTTTACTGTAGTTATTAAGCTGCAATAGAAGGCACTGAAACAATTAAGCTGCTCCAGAAGAAACAGATTAAATCTGAGATTGTTAATATAGGTCTCATTTCCACAGGATATTTAGGAGGTCAAAAGCACAGATGTGTGCATCTTCACAAGGACAACACTATCTTAATGGAATGGATCTTTTTCTGAGAAGTCTAAGAGTGTATGAACTACAGAAGTTAGTAGAAGCTAATTAGTAGAAGAAAACATATGAAGAAGATCTCTTAGTCTATGTTTCTTATACTCTTCCAAAATTCCTAGCAAATTGTCACTGTCAGAGATATGGTAGTTGCCTGTAGATTCTCCTGTCCCTTTAACTCCCCCACAAGCTGCCAGCCCAGATTTAGGGGGAGTATTGGAAGAGGGAACTACAGAATAGGGTAGAGAGAGTTACAAAAGAGGCTCTCTTACCCCAGGATGTATTCCAAGGCCTTTATTCCTTGAAGGGGATCCGGAGTGAGAGAGAGATCACATGGGGGGAGAGGGGTTTTTATCACCTTTGGGGTTGGGGTCAGGTTACCTATCCGATCCTATAGGTCAGGAGACCAGGGGGCAGGTAACCCAGGCCGGTTACAGTTTCTGGGGGAGGGGTTTTGGGGGAAAAGCATTCCTAAAGGGAATACAACAGTTGCCCACATGTAATATTAGTTTGAGAGTGTCTGAAAAGTCTTGTGTTGTATTCCTACTCCTGTGTGTATGTCATGCCATGTCACTTTCTTACAAATGTTATTCAGCAAAATCACAGCCTCATATACTTTCAACTTTTCGAGTAGGAGACCAACACAGGCACATTTAGACATTAAACCAGTTTAGCTCCTCCACAGTTAATACATTTGGGTATCTCCAGTGTTTCAGAGACCTCTGAAGGAAGCCCATTACACAAGATAGACATGCCAAAACCATATTTTAACTTTGCAGATAGGGACACATTTACAGGGAGTCAGACTATGATTTAGTCAAGGAATACGTGGGTTTTTTCCCTGAACAACCCTCTTCAGTGTGCATCAACAATATTGAAAAGTAATCATAATTCAACTCTATAAAAACAGGATTATCAGTGCATAAAATTTGTCAGCCTTAGATGTTCTGTGGTTGGTTAGGCGTCCCCATTATTAAGATAACCAAAGTTCTTCCAATGAACAAAGCCACAGATTTTGTCAGCAGAAGAGAAAAGTTAATATTACTGCCAAAATACTGTCTATATACTTTAAAACAGGCATCCAAAGACACTTTCAAAACATCCCATTTTAGAGAGAAAATAGCAATATTATTTGAAGTTACCAGTCTATACTATAGGAGCTGTTAGCAATTAAAATTGAATTAGATTTGACAGTCAGGATTTCAACAGCAAACTCATTTGGGGTAATTAATGCAATTAACAGTCTGAAACACAGAAAACAATATATTAGTATTATATTGTTTGCGTTGATGAAGCCTTTTCAAAGAGCTGTTTAATTGCTGTGACTTCTGCTTCAGATACACTACAATAACTATATCATGTTACTGATAGAGCAGAGGGAGGAAAATATGTCTAGATTACTATAATTTATTTTAAAGGACAAAACCATAATTAACAGTTACAAACACTCATTGCTCAAAAATGTGAAGAACTACACAGAAAGGCTGAACATCTACATCCAAAACTCTCTTATTTCAACATGTAAATACCAAAGCTTGATTACATGCCAAACAACATGTGACATAGAATATTCCTACAGGCCTTCTTGTAGCCAGAAAAACTGGCAAGGATAATCACCCTGTAGGAAAAAGAACATTTCCTAAGAGAAAAGTTCTTTTAAGAGACATATGATTCAGGAAAATGGAACAAGAATTCTCTTGTATCATATAAAACTGATTACAAAGGCATAATAAAGTTATTGTCACATCATTGTTAGTTAGCACAAACTCTCAGAAGTGTGCTAACTTAAAAATTTAATGCAATGTCTAAAAAAAACCATAAAAAATCTGTGTCTCCATAACACATTCTTTTTGTTTCCTCAAGGAAGGAACATAAAGTGCTAGCTAAATCATATAAGGAACATGAGTAAGATTTGCTTCTACAGCTTTCAAAATACTGTATCTATTATCATTAGCACTTACTCTACTAATCACTGGGAACAAGTCAGTCACTGTCACAGAACACCAAACATCTACAATTCAAGCTGAAGAATTTATCTCTAGAGATCCAGGATTTCATCATGAGAAAGGGCCAGGAGACAACATGATCAAATGAAATTAAATAGTTCTGACTAAAACACAGCTTTTGTTTTCTAAGCAAAAAGTCATGCAAAGTATTGGCAGTCTATTGTAAGAAAAGGAAATTTCAAAACTGAAGGGAAAGTTTTTCTTCTGAAGAACAACCCCCAGTATTACTATTTCAGTGGATCCAAAAGAGCATAAGTGCTTTGTCCAACCATGGATAAACCCCAATATTTATGCCAAAAAATGTTGTCTTTTTTTCCCCTCCTTATTTCTTTTTTTTACTTACTAGCAGTGTAGAAAACATAGCTGACAGCAAAAAATCCAGCCAATCAATTCCATTTAATTCATAAGTACTTTTTTTTATTTTTTTTTTTTTATTTTTTTGACAAGGAACTGTGAACACTCTAGGTATTTTTCATTATATTTCAGAAAATATACAAGCTTTATTCTAAATCCAACTGCACTATAGAAAGTAAGAGTATCTTCAGCCCTGTTTATGTATCTGTCCTTTCAGAATTTCAGGGAACTCTGTTGCTTTGAAAGTGTACTTCTGTGGGCTTGAGTATCTAAATAGCTAGCAAACTGCATCAACACTAACTCAAGAGAACACTGACATGTTTAAACATGATTCTGTTATTTTTATGACGCCCTGAATTTCACAATACTTCCCTTTATAGAAGTAATCCTGCGTATTGCTACAACACACCATCACACTGTAACAGCCTTCTGGATGGCCTTCAATGGCTTTACATTCCATTACTATAAACAGGAAGCTGAAATTATTTATATATACTAGCAGCTATCTTCTTACAATTCTACAACATGTACCCTGGTGCCCTTGATGGATCACTCAGCTCCCAGTATTGTGCAAAATCTGACCTCATTTCATGAAGCAGGAAGCCACCCTTAGGAGGCTGCACTGGAGCAGCTTACAGGTACATCTCAATTTCCTTGCAATAGTTATTTACTATCACAACCCTCCACATTACAGACGTGTTTCACTCAGGGCTGAGATCCCTTCTGTGTGCCCAACTAGATCTGCAAATTGATGATGATGATGACTTCAACTGTCCCAATCTTTGATCTCTGTTCTGATAGTAAATTTCATTTAGAGATTAAATGTTTTGCTGGTCTGAGTGAACAGGTGAAAAAAGAACATTTAAAAGCCACTTTGAACTACATGAATTAAGAAAAGTAAGAAACAGTTCAGGTGAGGCAGGATGCAAGACAATGATATAAAATGGTTGGTACCTGGAAGACAACTAGTTTTAGTAGCTGATCATGTATTGCAGAAAACAAAAATTAAAAAAAAAAACCAAAAATAAACAAACAAAAAAAAATTCTGTAGCTTAAAGCCAGCAACTGCAAAACTATTTTTAATTTTCCAGAAAGACTGAGGATTTGCAGCAACAGCAAAATGAAATACCCTACAGGAATCGGAGAGCTGAACCACTAAATTGGCTTTCCCCAATGTTGTCAGAAGCTGATTTTCATCTCTTCATTTTACTGATAAAGAAAGGGTAGAAATGCCTATTGTTTTCCACCCACAGCTTGGAAAACAAGGCAATTTGAGACTGAACTCAGTGATTTTTCTTCCTATCACAAATGATCTATAAGTTTCATTACTCTATGATCTTTGAATCCTCGGGCAGAAGTTCTGCTACATAAAATGAGCCTCCTAGAAACTGAAACAAAACCAGACATGCACAGAATCCCAAGCAAACACAAACATCTCAATAGAAAGGCTTATTGAATTTTTTTCTACTTATCTGAGCTCTGCCTGTAGAGCTGCTACCCATTGTCAGCTTGCCAGCAGGTGCTATACTCATGCAATTTGTTCATTCTCAAGCACAAGTACTTTTTTTCAAAAGCAAAACAAAATAAAACTCAAGCAAAAAACCCCCAACTCTTCACAGTGAAGAACCAAACAATCCAAACACTTCCCTCTGGCAGTGTAAGCCATTCTCTTTTCATTGACTGCTGTGCTGGAAGCTGGTTTTCATGCTCCTCATACGCTTGTTTTCTTGCTTCACTGGAGGGCCGGCACGGTGATGTACGTTAATGTAGATTAACGTTAAAAAAAATCAATTTTTTTTTGTTTGCATTATTGAAGTGTGATCATAAAAAAATGGAAATATTTAAAAACTTGAGATGAGCTGATTATGACCAGTGACTTTTATTTCACTGAGGCCTCATTCACATGTCTCATCATGATTAGTAAAGCAGTTAATTTATTGTTCTTTGCTCCCTAGGGAGCGATAGAAGAATTCAGTAGTTAGAAACATAGACAGAAAGTATAGCACACTAGCTAGTGACAGCAGAATCACAGGTAAGCTGTGATTTCTCCCATGTGGTTTTGTTTTCATAGTCTTTTTTAACTATACTATGCAAGTAAGAGGAGATCTTATTTTAAAGAAAAATATGAGAAGGTAAAATTATTGAGGAGGAAGGGTTCCTAGTAACTCAGATTATAATTTTAGACATATTTGCATTACAAAATGGAAAAACCTCCATGTAGCAGGAGAATTTTGCTAGACAGGAAGACCACTCAAAATAGGCATATAGGGTTTGGGGGGTTTTTTCTGTTTGTAGTACAAATGTTGTTAACATAAAGCTTATGACCACAGGAAACAACTAGTGTATCTAGGAGATTGGTTGACCATATCCTGAGGTAGCTTTAAAATTTATAACTTTTTTTCAAAAAGGGAAAATAAGAAAAAAAAAAAAGGAAAAAGAAAAAGCAAAACAAAACAAAAAAGCAAAAGAGCTTCTGAAGTTTATATTTATAATAAACACAAAAGTGAAGCAACTCCAGAAAATAACAAGGGTTGAGGCAGTAAATTGTCCTGCAAGGGACTCTGATTTCAAACAGTTGCTTGCCTCTTTTGGTATGCCAAATTCAATAGGCATTTCCATCCCTTTGGGAATTTTTTAATCACTGGAACATAAAGTTGCATCTTTTTTCCTGATTATTGCTCAGTATAATTATTATAATGCTGTACAAAATGAAAAGACCAGAAGCAAGAACACTTTGATGGAAAGAGCACACAGCATGAAAACAAGAATATGAAAACTTAAATTGATGAAAAGTTGAAAAAAATCCAGGTTCTGATCCTCATTCTCTCTGACTCAGCGTACAGAACTTGAAACTGTCTCTGAGATTCCTGCCTTAATTACTGACTGGTTTTGTGTGTCTGTCATTTTGATGTACAACCTAAAACATTATGTCCAACATTATGTCTAGCCATTTTTACCTCTCTGCTTTTACATATTTTTAAATAACTTCTCCCATCTATTTATTTTATCTGTCTTTTCCCTAAAATATTTCCTACTGAAGAAAGGGGAAAAGGAGGAAAAAGAAAAAACAAACCCAAAAGCAAACACCAAAACCCCAAAAATGACCCAATAAAGAAACCCAAACAAACAAACAAACAAACAAACAAAAAGAAAACCCAAACCCATAACTGTTAAGTATAATGTAAACCTAAATATTCTTAGGTTTTTAAAAGATAAAATTTAAGTCAGACTTCTTGCAATAAGATACAAGTCATAATTCTAAATATCTGAGTGTTCATCTGAAAAACTTAAAAACTCACCCAATCAACCAAGTTTCAAATGACTTTAAACATTGCACTGTATTGAACGGCCGAATCTTTGCTGCAGAAATGCTAATCTAGAAATAAATGATGACTATATTACATTCTCTTTCTATTGATATAAGAAAGAAAAAGGAATCTGGATACAGGTGACATAAAGTAGACTTCTGTCTCTGTGTTTAGTTTTATTATGTATTCTACACAGAACTTAATATCAAGCCTAGAGATACCTTCTTATTTTAGCTGAAGGTTAAATCAACTGATCTTATGTTTCAGTACTTCTTATTTGAAGGTGACATTCTCCTAGTCCTCGCAATCACTTCAGAAGTTTTCCTTTTAACCCTATTATTAACATTTTTCACAAGGCAGTAAAAATGTTGATAATCAGTCAAAACAATATACAGTTATGACACAAATTCCAACCCTCTAATTAAAAAAGAAGTTGCTTTTCTGTCTACCGAAAACTTCATGATCACTTTATTCACGCTTGACATTCTCACTGTGAATATACTGCTCTCTTTATCACTATAAGAATCATTCATAAGAATGGCAATGAGTTAAATCCTTTGAAGGCTAATAAAACTTTTCTGGTATTACTTTTATTAAGAAAAAAAGGTGAAAATTTAACTTCTTTTGTTAAATTTAAAAAAATGCATTTATACAAAGAAGATGCTGGAATAAAATTGCATTGTGATATTGTGAAGCATATGCATTACTCAGTTTACATTTTGAAAATGAATTCAAAACATAGCACACTAAAAGATATCTGATAAAATAGTAAAGACGATATTTCCAAATGTTCATTTTTCCTTGAGCAAATGGGATGTATAGAAGCTTGGTACAAGCGGGTCCTGGTCCATAGAGACGCAGTAATCTTTTGTAAAATCAGAGCGGCTAACTGCAGAAATGAGGAAAACCAAGTCCAGCTACAGATGGGAGACCACCAGTCCCTCATTCTCCAGGCAGTGCTGAAGAATGAGGGTAACAGCAAATGGACAAGTTCATCTAGAGACACCATAAAGCCAACATATTAAAAAAACCACTTTGGTAGAGCAGACAAATCTCACAGCAGTGAAAAGCTGAGAAAAGCTGTTGGAAGAGATGTTCCACCAGTAGACAATCAGATACACACTGAACATCAAAGACAAGAATCTGGATATTAACTTTCGTCAATTTTTTAAAAGTATTTTTTTATTTGTCTACCACTTTATTACCGAATGAAAGGGAAGGACAAGAGACATAAAAATCCAGCTATACATCATAGTGGTGAATCTGGAAGACATAAGACTTTTCACAAATTTTCAACAGAAATAGTAATAGGATTGAAGAAGACCACATTTTTATCCATAAACTGTTAATATCTCTCATAATCTATATTCTATGACTATTCAGAAGAGATCTGAGAACCCTTTCAGCTACCAGGAGAACTGCAATCAAGCCTTTTGTACTCGGTACTGCCAGATAGTTCCTACATTTCACAGAGTTGCACACCAAAAAAAAGCAGATGGCTCAAAAGCTGGAGAGTGTAAAATTGAATCTATCAAACTATTTATGTCCCCTCCAGTGTAATCTCTACCATTAAATGAAATCAACTAATCAGGTGCCCTGTACATCTTTAAGTTAGATAAATTAATGATGAGCAGGGAGCAAATCATTCCAAAACAAATTAACTTCAGAGCCATATTTGGTAAACTTTTAATCAAGTGTAAACCTCAACTTCACTAAATATAAATCAAATATTCAAATAGTCATCCATTTTGGTAACTTACAACCATATGGCATGAAGTAAATTCTGGATCTTTTTGAATTTGGTTTCTTGTTTTTGCTTTCAAAACAAGAACAAAGATGATAATTGATGTAGAATTCTGAAAATACAAAATATGCAGTCTAATATTTTTTGTATCATATTGTGTTGAAATCGGATTCCTAGACTTTCTGTTGTGAACATTGAATTGGCAGTTACAGAGCAAAAATGAGCTAATTCTCTTAAAATATCATTATGTTTTACATCTGAGGAGGACTAGGGCAAGGAAAAAACACTTGTCAGAGCTGCAGAGTCTGGTTTAGGGGACATTTTCTAATTGGTTTATAAGAAAATAAATCTATCAATAAACCAACAGAGCAATGACCCATTTCATATAAGATACCATTTAACTAACTCAGTACTAATGCCAATTCTAACACTTATTTCCAAAATTTCCATAAAAGCTGGGATGTGAAACATGAAGTATGGGAAAGATCAATAATGCATATAGTACTGTGAAAATTAATAATAGAGAATAGCTTCAGAAGGTAATGGTAGGGAGGAGCCCATAATGCATTCAACAGCCACATATAGTTCTACAGCTGCAATATCTTCCAGATACCAGTGATGCACAAATTTATCACTCACACAAAGACTGGCAGAAATTTTTTTGCTTTAACTCACACATGTCCTCATATCTACTTAGAAATGTACTAGGTGTTATTACCTGTGCCAATGACCCACCCAGACCAGTTTACATGCTGTCTAATGAAATATTTTCATTCAATTGAAATATGATATATTTCTTGGAAAGTACTTTGTTAATAAAGTATAAAAAAAGAGGGGTTGCTTTGTGGAAAGGTTTTTTTTTTTGGTGATCTTTTGAAACAAGGCTATAACCTCTGTATGAAACCCTCAGTACTTAATATTTCAGTAATAACTACAAAAGTAAAATTTTCCTAATTTTAAAAGTCAGGAAAAAAAAAGAAGAAAATTACTCCATTGCCAAAAGAGTCTCTGGGCAAGTACCTTTAAATGAAGGAATATAACTTCTATTACGTGAGTTAGAGTTTAAGATATCTTCATCTCCAAAGTATAATCATTGTATGGGGGAATGTCTCATTATATTGTGACATTCATTGCTTTCAAAATTAAATAACTCCCGCAAATTTGTAACTGTTTCAGCAGATGGAGAAAAAATGCTTGAAAACTTTGGTTACACAACCTTCAAGATCAAATGATGAATTTTCTTTTTTGTACTTTCCTGTATTGTGTATTATAGAAATTAAGCAATTAACTGTAAACATATATTCATTATAGTTCTCTTGTAATTTATACATGGAGTAATTTCTTACAAAGTCAAACATATCAGTTTGGTGCTGTGATCAGAAATCTTATATTCTCTCTGAGATTTCTTTGCTGTCTTGAAATTTTTAACCTATTTTTCAACAAAAAATAGACTAATTTTTTGATACGTTTGTAGGAAGAATCAGTGATGTGAAACTAAATTATGCTCTTTTTCAGCCAAATCTGATTTTTTTGTAACTAAAAGTGGTGCTAACATTCTGTTAGTAATGCACAACCAGAAAGTATGTCATTCATAGGTAAATGTCAGCAAACAAAACTAGTTGTTTTTCCACCTTAATCAAACAACTTGTGGATCTGTGACCATGGATCAGTGTTGTATAATTTAATCGTGTCTGCAGAAAATATCTTTTTTTCTGAATTTTCACCTTTCTTAAAAACAACTGTAGCTTTCACCATTGTTCAGTTTTAAAGATATGCCAGAATTATTTTTATTGCCTAATGACATCTTAGATTCCACAGTGCTGACTTTTTCTGGACAAAGCACAGAAAAATTCTTAAAGAAGCTATTATTTTCTTAACTGATCTACCTTTCCAATTTTTTAATGGTTTTGGTGGTGTTTTTTGTTTGGTTGGTTGGTTTTGGTTTTTTTTCTTTTTTCCTTTTTTTAAAGTAAAGTTTCTTATTGCTGCATTTTAGATGATAAAAGTAGGTGAAGGAGAGGGAAAACAGATGGAAAGGAAGATGAGGATGGAATGGTTCACATGGAAATGAAACCTAACCAACTAAAAATGAATAAGTTTTAGATTCAGCTTCAGTTTAGGATCACAGCACTAAACATCTTTCATGCAGTCGGATAATCCAAAGCATCATGTTTGTTTGTATTCCACCACAAAAATACTTATCTGTGAAAAACATGCAGTATAAAATAAAATGCTTGATCGTAAAACGCAATCCTAATTACCATTCTTCTAGATGGTAATTCGAATGAATTTTTCTTTTCATTTAAGGATTGAAAACACTTCTCCTTGAAGTTTCTGATAATACAAAAGAATTTTTGCTTTTAAAGCTACTTTGTAAGCACTCTTTGAGGTCTAGGACACAAGGTGATCTAAACATCAGCGAGAAATTCTTGGAAAAGAGCAAAATGGCTTATCCTCATTTATACAAAAATCCCTTAGAAGATGTAAAAAAATATAGCACTTTTCTCCAGTATTCCTATTTCTTTACATCACAACCTAGCTTTTTCAGTTCACAACCAATGTGCCCTGCTTAGAGCATGAATCAATCTCCTCCAGTTTTGGAGAGAGTCCTTCACTCATTCTTTGATGCTTTCACCAATTCTTAAGCCAAAAGCAAGGTAACTTCTTTTCCCAGTTCTACTCTATGGCTTTAACCCCCTCCTACATAAAGAACCCAGAAAACATTCGGATCACGTAACAGTGATACAGGGTAACATCCTTCTGCATTGATATTCTGCTGAGCCTGATAGAAATTTTACAAAGAACTCTGACAAGACCTTCACCTGGAAAATTCCAGGGTCTGCTATGAAGAGTTGAGTTGCTACATACATTTAAAATTCCACTCATGAACACACTATTCACTGAGCTTAATGTCCTTATGTAGAAAAATACTTGTTGGTTACAATATGAAAATATAAAATATTTTATAAAAAATTCATATAAAATATGAATTAATTTTCCAAAAGAATGGTTTTTCCTGGCATGCCATGTCCTTCTCAGGTAAAATAAGGAACTCAGAGGAAAACACACATTTTAAGAGGCAAAGAATAAAACATGAAGACACTGCCACAATTTTATTTGAAATATAAAAATTGTTTGGTTTTAGGAATGTTAAATGAGAACATCCTCTCCCTTTTCTTCACTCTTTGCACTTTGTGAATTGTATGTTTTGTTAAAAAGAAGTTACTTCAGATATAATTACATGCAGAACACCTTTTTCAATCATCAATTACAGTGTTCACTGTAACCCTTCAAAGATTTGATAATCAATATAGCTTTCTCTTATTTGTGAAATGGATGAAGTAAGTAAATAAGTTTTTTTTTCCAAAATGAAAGACACTTAACAGAATTGAAGAATTTAGCACACCTCTCAGATAACAGAAAGTGTGGTTTCATCAGATCTTAGCTCTGGGATGAAAAGAAAATGTCAGAAGGTGTTCCTCAATTCACTAAGGGAAGAGAACAAAAACATTACTCAGCTTTTTAATTTTCATGTCTTCTTGTATATAAGGTCTTACACTGATGTCCTCATTTTTAAAAAATCTACTTATTGAGTTCTGTTTTGCTTCTTGACAGTTCACCCAACTTATTGATGGCATTCAGAGTTCTGTATTGTTTCCCAGATACAGCAGATGCAGCTCCTTTTCAAATGTCAGTCTTGTCCAATACAAATTATTTCTCACTTTCCAGAGGTCAATAGGCCAGATATTCTCACCTCACTATGCTCTGTCTCATTTATGCCTATATTTTCTTTTATTCATTTTGTATTCTTTTGTGTATGCTGGGATTTGACCAGCTTCTTTCAGAATATTCGTGCTCCTCAACCACAAGAGCTAAATAAAATGCAATTCTTTTAGAGTTGAAATTATGGCAAAAGGTGGTTTTTTTTTTCTGCTTGCTACAATACTAAGAAAGATGAATATGAAAGGAAAATGTGGCCTTTTAAAAAAGTTTTTACATCACTTTAAAGTGAAAAATGTCCCCAAACCAGTTTTACTACACTATCCTGGTAAGGATATGCTTATACAGATGTAGTGCATTGGGTGTTTACAGCGCAAGTCTGCTACAGGACTTGGTACGCAAAGTAACTCTTCTCGAATACAGTAAAGTGCTACATCCGTCACATTAAGAAAAGTAATTTTCTGTTGCAGATAATTAGGTAATAAGACCAGATTGCTTGGTAAAATTGAATATTCACATTAACTTTTAAAGCAATAAAGAATTAAATAAAAAGGGAATTTGCATGCTAAAATATTCATTGAGTAGTAATTAATCACAGAATTAAGCATTGGTTTGGATTGATAGGAACCTTAAAGATTATCTAGTTCCAATGGCCCTGCCATGGACAGGGACACCTCCCACTAGACCAGGTCACTCAGATTCACATCCCATCTGGCACTGAACATCTCCAGGGATGGGGCATCTAGAACTTCTCCAGTGTAACCTGCTCCAGTGCCTCACATTAAACAATCTAATTCTGATATTTAATTTAAAGCTAACGTGTTTCAGTTAAAGACATTGTTCTTCATCATAGCATACACTCCCTTGTCAAAAGCCCCTCTCCAGCTCTCTTTTAAAGTTTCTATAAGTGCTGGTAGGCTGCAGTAAGGTTTCCCTGGAGCCTTCTCCAGGCTGTACAAGACCACTTCATAGAAGGGGTGCTTCAGTCCTCTGCTCATCTTCGTGGTCCTCTTCTGAACTCACTCCAACAGGTCCATGTCCTTCTTCTGTAATGATTAGATTATGATACATCTCAATCAATGCTGACATATTGCTTGCAAAGTTCTTTTAGCCTTTGACTAAAGAAGTATTTTCATAAAACAGGAATAAAATCACATAGCAAGTCATGAGTATTGTTGTATTCCTTCTGCTTACTTAAAGCAGAGAATAGTATCTATATTCTCATTTGTCACAGCTCATAAATTCATCATTTTCAGGATTAGCTTCTGTCCTCTGTGAAAGTGTGAATTCATTTCTATTCAAAGGGTAATAGCTAGGACATATTGGAGGTTAAAATTGTTACTTGTTCCTTCTTATGTAAATAGCCTTTTGTTATTTATGTATAAAAGCCATTTCTAACAGTTGATTTCCATGTACCTTCTTCCTCAGTTGCAAAGCTACAGTAGACCATTCAGATAAATTAGAAAAAAACAGCAGAGATCACAAATTGGCAGCTGTCATATGCAGAGCTGGGCAGCACTCCTTCATTCAGCAGACTTTCCAGGGGCTCACAACAGGTTATTCCCTCTACTTTCTTTAGAAAAAGCAGCTTCTGAAGTTATGTGCTATTCCCAGAAAAATGCATTGTAAAAGGCTGGAAGATTTAATATAGTCTGTTATATTAGTATTGATAAAGTTTTAAGAGCTGAGTTTCAAAGAAAAGGTAGAAGGGAGTGAAAAAAATAAAAAGAAATGTTGTACTTCCTTCAGTTATTTAATAAAGGTGACCAAGTTCTAACTTTGCTGGTCATTAAAGATATCACAATGCCTAATATTTATGTTTCTCCTGAATACTTAGATTCATGCTATGTACATTACTGAAATTAATTGCATTTCAAAGTATTGCCAAAGCTGCAATCAAAATCAATCAGATATTTTTCTAACTTGATGTCCTGTGATCGATTGACCTTGGCTAGATACCACTCACTCAGTTACTCTCTCACTCCCCCTGCTCAGCAGAACAGAGGGTTAAAATAATGTGAAAAAAAGTTGGCCACACTCAAGGTATCAAAAAGACCAAATATTTTGCCCCTTTGTCATAATTTTCTAGGCTGGATAATATGACTCAACCAGAAATACAGAAGTTCAATTCATCTGATAATCATTTTACAACTGAATATAGAGTAACTTGGACAGGAAGGTAAGCATTGTCTTTTTTGACCTTTGCTGCTTTGACATAAAGTTGACTTTTTAAAAATGTGATTGTTTCTAATTTCAAAAAGCAGAACTTTTTTTTTTTTTTTCCTATTTAGTACACTGCAATTGTTTCAAACTCCTGAGTCATCACTTTTCAAATGATATCCCAGGCCACATTTCTAGCCAAAATATCTGAAAATTCTGTATGAGCATTTTTTACACTTCTTGTTTTGGAGACAGTCATTAAATAAAATGTTAATGATCTCCTAAATAAGGGACAATACCATTAACTTAATTCCAGAGTAGTTATTCTTAACCCATTTCCATCTATTTTATAACCTTATGCATTTTTTTCCTACTAATTTTTTTTTGGTGGATTATATCAAGTGCATTGCTGTCTCAGAGACATAGATCTCTAAAATTTCCTTTTAGATATCAGAAAAGAAGTCAATATCATGTAAATCCTTGCTACATTTAACTTGAAATAGGATTTATGCCAACCAATGCAACCAATTATGCTCTGACCAATAGTTCATTTTATTGCTCCCAGTTACATCTGATGTTTTAGTGTCTATTCATATTTAGGGAAATATGAAATTTTTTTAATTTATGAAGCCCATGTTTGTACATAGTTTGAAAACAGTATTTTCTTCTGATAGCCTTTTAAATTTTGTCACAGAAGAACACTAGACTACTAAAGTGAGAATCTGATATTTATAGTAAGAAATTTCTTGATGAGAGCTAAAATTGCTGTCAGTTCTTTCATAATTACATCTAACAAGGCCTTAAAATTTTTTTCTCTTCATGAGTTTGATTGTTTTGTAAATGAAACTATCAAATTCAAGTCTAACTTAAAGGTAAAATGTTTAATGGCATAAATTTAAATCTGTAAGTTACCTTTGTCTGCCTCACATAAAAGCATATTTGGGTTTGACTAAGGATCGTCCAATAGTGATTATTTGACAGCAATTGGGAATTACATTAAAGCTCGGCACAGACACAAGGTGCTTAGAACGAGTCTGAGGAAGTAATAGGTAATTTGTAGGAATATGTATCCATTTGGATTCCCTGAGAGGTTCCACAGTTGATGGTTAAACCATTGAGTTCTAAAACAACATCACTTAAATTGGAAGATGAAAGCAAGCAAATATAAGCTGATGGATCAAAGTAAAACATTGTCTTCTGTCTTCTGTCTTTACATCTTTGTTATGCTTTACAGATCTTACTGAACAGAAAAATATGTTTTGTTTTGGTGGGGGTTTTTTTGGAACAGACATTAAAATAACCTTCCACTAGAATTAGAGCTAAATATATCTTTCCAAACATAACAAAACAAACTAATTTGTATCCAAAAGTAATTACTTTTTAATTATGAATGAATTTGGCTCATTTTTCTCAACTCTGAGAAAAGGTTTGAATAAGCTTTGATATAATACTGAGTCAATATTAATTAAGTTATTGCTCTGTTTAAAAAATCCAAGCAAACAAACAAAATTAACGCCAAGCAGGTAGGTTGATGATACCTTTTTTTTGACACTGATCCCACCATTGCCCACTAAATAAGTATAGTTCTATAAATCGAAAAAAAAAAAAAGAAAACAAAATCTCACTTTCTTGCAGAGGAGTGGCTTCCCATTTATTTTTAAGTCAAAACATTTAAACAAATAACCAGAATTTCTACACTGTGAAACGGCTTAACAAAATGTCCAGATCAAAAATCTCTAAAATGATCAATTTAGCAAAAGATAATTTATGAAACAATTTAAACAGCACTTTGAGTTTTGTAATTGGCAACGTACACTAAAATTTACACAGTGAGTTGAAGTAGTGAGATATTTTTGCTTGATTTCATCCCATTGTCTCAGAAGCACTTAAAAATCAAAAAGTGAAGAAATTGTCAGAAAATACCAGAGCTAGCAGATATATTGTCCAGAGAAGTAGCATAGACAGAACTGATACACAAGATGCAAGAACAACATTATAAATATTTCAAAAGAAAAACAGACTCAACATTAAAACGAACCCCTGCTAATTAATGACTACCCAGAAAAGAGGCATTCATTTCTCACCTCACTATGCTCTGTCTTATTTATATCCATATTTTATTTTATTCATTTTTTATTCAACACCTGACGGTGTTGAGAGGGGTTTAAAATCAGAAGAAGATGTATTTTTCTCTCAATTCTGCCAAAACAAATTCCATCCAACCAAGACTTGAAAAAATATTAAATTACTTTTAGCAATAGTAGAGACATATATCTAATCTTTGTCTTCCAAGGAAAAGCCCAAACTGAAAAATGGTATGAAAGCTAGAACAAAATAAATTCCATGTACATATTTCAAGTGTAAATGTTATTACTCTCCGGATCTACAAATCATTGTAAAATAACATAAACCCCATGAATTTTGAATAAGTGAAGATAAATACTCAACTTGAGAAAAACAAAAAAATAATATTTGTCAATATTGAGTGGATACAGCTTGAAAGTATATACTGATGTCTTTGTTAAAAATACACAACAAAAATATTAATTATTACTAAAGTTTTAATTGAAACAAAAAGAGAGAATTTTGAATTAATGGTGTGGTTGATTTTCAAGGATGGTGATAGTGTCAGTATATTTTAGTATATTAGTGTCAGGGGTTTTTTAACAAAATGTATTTCTTTCTGGGCAAGATAAATTGCCCATATGTGTCAGAGATCAATCAATGATTGCTTACTGGAATACTTTTTTACTGGAATCTTACAGAATTTCTGAAGAAACAGTCTCTTTTAAATTTATTCAAGAAAAAACATAAGAGAAATATATAATTAAAACTTTCATTCATATTCTCTATATATTTATCCATATGAATGCATTTCTCATTTTTTATCCAATCAATTTTATTTAAACTTGGTGCTCCCATTTGTAGAAATAGATCCTTGGTATTTATCCCAATTGGACCCTAAGTGCTAGGAATAATCAGCTTTTATTTTGGATAAAGTCTCCCCCCACCCACATACCACAGGAAGGTTTTTAGCCATTTCAGAAATACACATGGAAGATTTCACAGTATCAAAGAATCTTGGTTGCACCACAGCATGTCTCAAGAGGTAACACTATCAGGAATAACAGTAATACTTAGGAAGGGGAACAAATGTTCAGATAAATTATTAAAAAAGGGAACTTTTAAGGACTAAAAAGAGATTTTTTTTCTATATTGCTCACTGTTTTCTTCCTGTCTTAGAACACAATCTTAATAAAAAAACACACAATTTGACATGAATTCTGACATTTCTGTGCAGCAGGTTTTTTTTAAAAAGTAACATGAGCAAGACTAAAAAAACTACTGTGTGGGAGTTGACGCATGCTTCTGGTACAAACTCTATGTAAGTCTGTCTGCCACAGACAGCTATGTGAGAAACGAAAGCTGTGAAAGAAATATTTTTACTTTTTATAAAAGAATGGATGATTACTTTCAGTTCACAATTTTATTCTTATGTGCTTTAATTATTCAAACTACATACACAGCAAGAAAGGAAGCAAAGCATAAACTCGATTTACTGATACACAGTAGCATGTATTAAAAGAGGTAGTCATTGACCACTTCTTTCTCACATAGTTGAAATAACCTATTCTACTTATGATGTAGGTATTTCTCTATAATGTCTATATCGTATCTGCACAAACTTCTTTGATAGTATGAATCACTGTGATGAGTCACTATCCATTTTTATTAAAAAAAAAAAAAAACAACCCCCCACCAAAACAAACAAAAACAACAACAACAAAAAAAAAACTCAAACCAAAAAAACACTCAAACAAGAAAATCTTGTAAAGTATCAGAACAACTCAACTTTGACCATGTGAATATTACGACTGTAATTCTATTGTGTCATTGAATGAGACCACTGGATGCGACTGGTAAATTTTTTATGTTCTTCTGCTGTATTTTCTCTTACATTTAAAAAAACACTGTATTTAAACAGTTCAGAACATAACAGATGATTTATGCTGCAAAATCCCTCTGGGTTCAACAGAAATTAAACAAAACCATCTACATTAAATAAATTTCGGTTGAACTTTTGTCAGCAGAAAATGATAATTCTGGCAAATACAGAAAAAACTGACTAAGAGGCCATCAGAAGTTCTTTGGAAACGTATTAGTGGGGAAAGTACCAAATGTTCAAACATGCATAAATATTGCAGTATTTCACATGATTCTGAAGTTTTTTACCTGATACATGTTGAATTACATAATGTTCTATGTAGTTGTATTATAAACTGCTTTGAAAACTGAAGTACCAACAGGAAATCTTTGAACAGACTACCAGCTTAAGGAGTGTAGAACAGTCTAAAAACTCTGAATTCATGAACAGAATGAACCAGCATGACTTAGAATCACATTGCAGACAGTAGAAAAATCAAAGATTTTCCTTCTTTTTCTCAGGTCACTGGACTGTTTTGAAAATACGACTGCCTCAGGCAGTATTACCTGTGTTTTCAGGTCGACTTATTGCAAGACAAGGTTATAGGGGAAGGATGAATTTTATTTTTTGAGGTTCTACAGGTCTACAAACTACAAGTTGGGTTACATTGTAAGATATAACCAAAAATACGTATTCTATCACCATCTGTTAAAACTAGGTGGGTGCTCTTTATCTTTTCCTTGAGCCATCCCTCATGACTCCCTCCAAGAGGGCATCTTCTGTTAATGGGCTGTTAATCAAGCCTCACTGCATGACTGATAAAATAACATCACCCTATTGTGAGATGATCCAAGGAACCAAGCTTATCCTCAGGTATAATGTGAGGTTTAGAATACCACAAGCAGACTTATCCACTAAATTTCCAGAGGACAAGAGCTCCATAATCACCACTGGACCTTCAGAGGAAGATCAGATCCTTCTACAGGATCGCTGTTTGAACAGAACTACATCTATCATTCCAAGAGGACTTCAGCCACCATTTAATAGGACTGCTACCACCACCCTAACCAACAGGGTGTCAGGTTGTATTCTGACTCTGTCAGCATTTCTGTATTGTTGCTTTTTTTTTTTTTTTTTTTTATTTTCCTATTAAATTGTATTTCTGACTGTTGGAGACTGGAATTATGAGAAATATTTCTTTGCATGTTTAAGAGATTTTAAGATCTCTGACAAACAGTGGTTTTAACCTTTCTTCATGGAAAAAGGGCTTTTAGGCTCTGGAATGATGCAGAGTCTTCAAGAGTGCGTATTAGATAGTAGAATAGTGTGTAGTTTTATCACAGGGTGAGAATTTTAGATATATGGGGCTTTCAGGATGGCAGACAGGTGAAGGCAAGGTGGAGAAGTCCACATGGCTTTTGGCCTTCCTCCTTCTTCCTCATCTGCCTCCATCTTCTGCGGTGAGGTGGCACATTATAGTTGGCTTAGAATAGAAGTTAATTTTCTAACAAAGGTGATGATTATTGGAGAATTATTATAAATACTGATTATGTGGATTGTAGTATAAATGTCTACACCACCCTGTCTGGGTGGAAATTTGGGTTTTGGGATTTGGGGAGAGAGTGTCTGAATGTGACCTGCTGCACTGATCTCTGCAGGTCAGGAGATGAATGTAGTGATAAGAAATAATAAACAGTGCATGAGAACATCAGAAGAGATGACTCATGACCAGTTCTTCAAGATCTCTGTCTGGGCTGGGGAAACAAAACTTTACATTTTCGGGTCACAGGAAACAGCCGGCAGAGAAGAACACAGAAAAATATTTGTATAAACCCAAGATCTGACCTGGGATCTCCCCTTGGTTTGCTTTCAAATGAGTACACACCAGAAATCTATCATCAAATAATAAAAAGGAAAATAAAAAAATTTATTGGTTACCTAAATGCTCATCTGACTTGATTTTAAAATTTCTTTTCCAAGGAGACTTAGATACTGTCTGTAAAACCAACATCTTGAATGACAACAAAAAATATGTCTAATATTTAAAATACATTTCAAAAGCAATGTACCCATATAGCCCTAGCATTAATTATAAAATTCAGTGAAACAGAGACAAAAGAGATAAATTCATTAAACCTAACAAAGCATATGATTCAAAGTTCATTTAAGCAGCTGCTATGATATTAGGACACATGAACCTACTGGGCAGATTTTGATCTCCAGTAAAGAGGATTCCAGACAGCTTCTATATAATGTGAATGAATGTTCATTATTATCACACTGAAATTTTGCCCAATGTAAAAAAAATATTTCCCTTGTAATTTTAATTCATTTTTTCTTGTCTGTTGTCAGTAAATATTGAGATTACTGATCATTATTTCCTTCACACCAGCAGTTCTCAGTAGGTTGCTGTGCACAAACAGGCTGTGACTACATGCACATCTACAGGCAACCAGAAACACCAACAGTGTTCATTTCACATCTACATTTCAAAACATCCTTACTTTGTTCAGCATTAAAGGTTTTTTGCTTTACACTGAACAAATGCAGGTCCTCCAACTTTTTCTTAGCAACTGATAGTTTTTAAATTCCATTCTCACGGTCTTCAGCTGTATGATCTCTAAATTGCTTTCAGCTGTTTAAAGCACAATGCTCTGTTTCATATAAATTTTATAGTCTCATTTTCCTGCATTCTGCAGATTTGTTGCACTCTGACTTTTGCAGTGTATGTAGGCCAAAGAAACCCACTTTCTGTGCAAGGCAAGAATTTAATAGTAGATGAACTTAAACCTTAAGACTCTGACCAACTAACTATGATTAGCCCAGATTTATTATTATTATGAAGAAAAGACTTCTGTTACATAAAAAGACCCCCAAATAATGAGAAAGTGACACAGCAAAACTTAATATACAGATACTTCCTCACATTTTATCCCTTAGTCTTTGACATTGAGATCATTATTCCCCTGGCCCTTTTGGAATTATGCAAATGGATTCTTCTTCCTCCTCACTCTAGGACCCTCTAGGGATTATTTCTGTATGACTTCTAATGCTCTATACACCTTGATTTCTTCACTGATCCACATTTCCCTATGACATCCAAACGTACAATTTAAAGCATATCTTACATACATTCATTACTTTACTTCATTACATCTCTGATTTCCAAATCTGTTTTTTTCCAAGGCTATACTCCTTAAATGATCAGTAATGGCCCACTGGTGAGCTTTTCACAGCCTTGGACATTCGTAATTTCATGCCTGTATTCTTTATCATGAGTTTTTATTCACAGGTCATAGAACAGATATTCTTCATGAAATAACTTCTGTTACTATTGTTTATAAACTACAGAAACTTAACTAGATTATTAACAGTAGATGTTACCCATACCATCATTTAAGGCTAAGTGTAAAAGTGAACAAATTAGGTACAGTTATCTGACTATTACACAAAATCTAACATAGTTAAACCAATATTCAGGCAAGCCTGAAGCAAGTCTAGGCAAAGCAAACCTGCAAGTCCTAACCTGGAGATCTTGAAGACCGAACATAAAAATGGCTGCAATCCAACTATTAGCAATAGTAATCCTGTTGTCTTCATAATACTCCACTTGATATACTATTAGAAATAAGAAAAGTCAAATGATCATCTCTTAGGTGTATGCAATTGCTGTCACATTGCATTCAAGAAGAAAACCACCAACAAATTATACTCACTGTCTATCAAATTTAAAAATACTATTTGCCACTTAGAAGAAAGAAATAAAATTCACACATTCGTGGTCAATAATCTGCTTGTAAGAGCTCTGAGATTTTTTTTTTTAACGCATTAGGATTTAAATAATTTAAATGATTCCCCATGAATCCATAACTCATACATCTCTAGAAAGGAATGACATTAGGTTTAAGATATGTACGCTACAAAAAATTGCATCACACATCTTCTCATGCAAAAAATATGCAAAAAATTCTGGCATAACTTTCAATAAAGATGGAATTTCTTATCAAGTATTTTAGGATTATCATTGACAGCTCTTTTAAGTAGGGATTCTTAACATTGTGGAAAAAAAAAAAAATCACAAACAGTTCCCATCCCCTGCCAAAAGCATAAAAATACCCCACCTAAGACCTGTTCCCTTATTTTTCTATCTTCTTCTCTCTTTTATCTTCTATCTACCTATATGCCTAAATAAACATAGATGTGAATTTTAGATTAATTGTATTTGACCTTTAGAATGAAAACAAACAGATGAGCACTGTATCATTTCTTCAAAGATACTTAAAGAAGTTCAAATTCACCTACCAAAAACTTAAGGGGGGAAATATCATCCAATTATCATCCAATTGCTGAATTGAATGTTGTGAAACGTGTCCTGTATTAAACAAGATTGCACAGCTTCTATCACTTTATTGTTTTAAATCTGTAACGAATTTTACCCTCTAATGAGTCAATTTAGCTCCTAAAGATACTGCTAACAACAAATAAAATGTGGGTTTCCACATTTTTTTCCTCCTGAAGTTAAACATCAATTCTGACCACTGGATGTTAGAAAGAATTTCTCTTTCAGATGCAATTTGTAAAAAAAGTGTGGATGACTTTACCTTCCCTTGCATTTAACAAATCTGACAGTGCAATATCTTTGTGCATCAGGTACATCCATGATGTCCTTCAGCCCTTGCTTTTTCTTTCTGTACCACAAAGCACCCGTGACTTTTGCTGTTTCATTGCAGGTCTTAAGTTGCTAATGAAATTGCCTAGTGGTATCATTAGAGTGTGTTTATGTTCTGTGATGGTTTGCAAGTGACCTAGTAACTTTGCTGAGTTAAACGCTTACTGTGTGTCTGCTGAAGATCACACTTAAAAGGCTATTCAGTTATTAAGTTTCACATATTATTTACAGATACTTCTGGCCTGATTTTTACTTTTTAAGCCCAAATGGCTTAACACAAATATCATTTATGTTTATTTAAATGCTGTCCTTAAATAAATAATGAAATAAACAACAAAACAAATAACACACATAAATAGAAGCCAGCTGCCATAGAAAAATGAAGTGTAAGGCTTTTAAGTTTATTGAAAATATTATTTAAATTTGTTTCAGAATTATCCATGTATTTTTAAAATTTATGTCTGTTTATGTTACTAAAATTCATATTGCCTTTAGAGAAGCCATTAAATGCTGTGCAAAGTCCAGACTCAAAACAAAGTGCAATATGGAGTAAGAGCAACCAAAAGACTAAGTAAAAATAATTTGAACAATTGGCAAATAAAGAATGTTAAATAAATATAAAAAACCTTGTAAATACTTTCCTTAGTGAAAAGAGTTTGTTACTTTTATGTATAAGAAAAGGGAAAAAAGATCTACAACATTTTTATTACACGTTACCCTAGGTTTTACCCAATACTGCCAAATTATAGAATCAGAGAATCGTTAAGATTGGAAAAGACCACTAAAATCATCAAGTCCTACCATTAAAAAAACAATAGATTATTATCATCCAGTACAACCAAGCTAAGTAATACACTGATAATCTCCTTCCCCAGGCTAACTTCTGTCCTCTCCACAGCTGCATTTTGTGCATAGTCAGGAATTTATTTTTTTTCTAATATCTTCCCAAGACCTGCTATTCCTTCATCGTGGCATGAGACTGAGTCAGGGGAGGTTTAAGCTGGATATCAGGAAAAGGTACTTCACACAGAGGCTGGTTGAACAGGCCTACCAGGAATGTGGTCCCAGCAACAAGCCTGACAGAGCTCTGTTAGTGTTTGGACAACTCTCTCAGGCACATGGTGTGATTCTTTGGGATGTTTTTGTAGAGCCACAAGCTGCACTCAATGATACTGCTGGGTCCATTCCAACTCTATGATTTATGATCTTTTTGACAGAAGTTCTAGGTAACCGCATGTATTAACTGCATATATTGTTTTTTGTTGAGTACATTTTTATTATGTTATTACTAAGTAAATATAAAATTAATCTTTAATTGTTTTCAAATAATGGAGCATTATGGGTCAAATCTACTCCATAAACTGTATGGAAATACTAGATTCTTTACTGTTGGAACATGCAGAACTGGTCTATAACAACCTGACTGTAATAACCTGAAATATAAGTTTAAATTCAAAAAACTAGTGTTGCTTTGATGCTCCTCTTTGAGAGGCACATACCTAAAGGGGCTAAAAAATCTAACTGAGCTGCTGTCTATATAAACAGAGTTTGAATTCAAAAACATCTTCAGAAGATAATAGGAAAACTCTTCATTTGAAGGGAAGACTGTATCAGGTAAAAGTTTTATTCTTATTCAAACAAAAACAACAAAAAATGAATACCTAGTGAAAAGTATATTTCATGAATAATCACAGATTGACTTCCACAGCAGGGAAAAAAACAGTTTACTGACTAATTACTAAAAGGAAGAAGAGCCATCCTCCTCTAAACAATGGAGAATTTGAGGATTCACAAAAAGCCTGAGGTATGATGGAAATCCCAAGAAATACAGGTCTTTGAGACTTTATATGTCCTGTTACTCAAACAGGTCCAGAAACAGGGGGATGAAGTGCTTTTGGAAAGCAGGACCAGGAAGAATGGGGCTATGAGTGACTGTTCATTACTTGATACCAGTAAAGTTTTATCACACAGATAAAATTGGAATCACAGAGTGTGGAAATTTTTTCCTGTGATCAATAAGTGTTGGAAGACAGCACATACATCAATAGCAAATACAGCTAGCATTTATATGTGCTTTATTTAAAAGTTGAAATGCTGGCAGATAGTAGCATTTTCTTGTCATCTTTATGGGGCCCTCACAATTCTTGGCCATCTAGTAAGAGTTTTTTTAAAGGAATAAAAGTCCTAAAGTAATGCACACAATTCATCATCTAAATGGGCAGTTATGAAGAAAATACACAAACTAACATTCATATAAGCTACGCTTCTGTGCGGTATGTGTGACTGACAATTAATACAAATTAACTGGTTTAAAGAAAACCTATTATACTTCCAATGAACATTCAGCTATATAGAAGATAAATTATTTTTTTAGAGCTATGTGATTTTCGTTATTTTTCTATTACAATACTGGACTGATTTTTGCATGCAAACTGACTACCTCTGAATGGCTTTTATTGTCTTCTTTATTAATTCTCCTAATTTTCAATGAATTGCAAAACATGTTAATTAAAACTGTCTACTGTTATGGAGCAGACAGCATAACCTTCTCTGAAAAATAACTGAATTGCAGCATGTGTTTCACTGGAAATATTCATTGTTTTCAACAGGGACAAAATATACAGGAAAACCAAAATGATGAATGTACTACATTTGTGATACAACAGTGTAATTACTTTACTTAGCAAAACATTACAAGAAGAAGATTTACTTTTTCTTCCTGAATTAAATGTCCAAATGAAGTTATTTTCTTCTCTAAACTCTTCATTAATTTTGGTAATTATTTACTTTATTAAATTCCTTCAATACTCTGATTCTGCATGTTCAGTAGTGTTTTCTACTTAAATACCACATAGTAATAAATCTTAAAGGCTAACTATGAAGTAGAAAAACATTAAGACTCTTAAGCATATTATGCTCGTCATAGACCATAGAGTTCAACATAATCTTATGACAGTTGTGCTCAGTTAAACATACCCACATTCTGATTGTATTACTTTTACAATTCCCAAAGATAACACCAGTCCAGATAATTAAAAAAGCAGCCCAAGAAACGAAGAGCCCTTAGTTTCACCCTCTGCAACACTGGATACTCGTAGATTAAATGTGTTTCTTCCCTCAAAAAATATTAATGACGGAATATCAAAAGGAGACAGCGATATAAAAACTGGTCAAAATTCTACATTTGTTAAATTAGGTGCAGAAGAAAAAGGATAGAGAAGGATATTTTGTCATTTATATCTGAGATTCTGCTCAACAACATGCTTCTCATTTTTCTCAATAGAAAACTCTTTAAGCTCCATAATGTTAAGAAAAATCATGAATGATTGATACTGTGCAAAATGTAAAAAAAAAAGAAAAAAAAAGTTACTTTTTTTTTTACTTTTTACTTCAGTAGAAAATTGAAGAAAACTATAAGACTCTGGACTACCAATATATAAAATTTCTTAATATTTTTTTTGTATTTCTCTTATGAATTAAAAATTATTAATTCCAAATATCTCTGCTAGGAAACAACAGATTATGAATAGTCACAAAAAGCTGTCATGTGTAACCATGAATACACACTATTAAATCATGAATAGTGAATTATATCGTTTAACCATGAAGAGCTATGGTAGGTGTGAACTAATTATGAAATCTCACGTTAACCTACCCACTATGATTATTCTAGTACTGCAATATGCAGAAGAAACATTGACAATGCATTATAGGCTTTAGCAGTAAAGAACTTACTCTTTCAGACATAGGAGATACTTCCTATTCCAACAAAGAGATTATTCTCTCTTTTTTCAAGCTCAAGAAGGGTCTGAACTTTTCCCCTTTCCTCCTCCTCTCCTCTTCCCCAGCTCTGGTGTAGTTTCTGCTGTAACATTTTAGTGCTCTACCTGCACCACTTGATTTTTCAGACACAGACCAGAACGGTGCACAATAGTTATGATTTTAAACTACCAAAATCTGAAATAGATGTGAAATTATGCTGTTTTGCTCCCAGATGTACATCATCAATAAAAGAAACCTCATGCTTCTTTTACTCTTCCTTGATGATGTCCCACATTCTGTTTCCTTCATTCCTACTTTATTTAAAATAATCTTCTAGATATACTCCACTAAGTACTTCCAAGTATTCATGAAATCTAGTATGAAGCAGTTTTGGCCAAAGTATATTATGTTCTACATGACAACACTCCTAATAAATCATTTAATTAAAAGAGAATGCCAAATAGTACTTCTACTTATATTTTATCTTTATCTTTGTGGTGGTAAATTACAGCATTTAAAATTCTGGAAATATATATGGTTTCCTATATGTTTTCCTATACTTTAGTTTGTTTGCTACAAATTTAACCAAAAATACTTAAACAATTTTTTTATGCTGTTACTGGGATGAAGGTAAATGCTCATCTGCTTATTCCCATATGGAGAAAACATAGTTACTTTAATCATTCAAGGAAGGTCAGATCCCACTGATTCCTTTCTTTCTGCCCTAAGGGAAGAGGAAAAAAATAAAGAAAAAATGTACTATGTATTTGATTACTCTGTAAATGTTTTTGGATATTTTCACATCAGTGTGGTGGAGTAACATAGATGCACCTGATAACAGTAGCTTTAAATGTGTTTTATTTTTAAACCCAAATATTTTTAAAGTTACTGTCAGCCTTCTTTGAACTGTTTTCCCTTACATTTAACCTTGCAATATCCAAAATTTTAATCTTTAATTGTGTTTAAAGGAACATGGCCTGACACTAATCTTAATTTTTAAATACAACCAGAGGCTTTCTAGATAAAAGTAAAAGAACAGAAACTTCTTGTCTCTGCTAGTCCCATCTTTTTGTTGAGGGAGGGAGGTGCACGCACACATCGGTGTATGTATTTTAGAAAGAAAACTTGCTTTCTGCTCAACACCACAAAATTTGTGGGCATATTATATTACATTACATATTAAATTAAAGCAGCCCCAAGCCTTTGATAAGTCAAGCTCTTCCTTGATTCATATAGACAAGGTTGAAGCCATGCTTAAAAACAACATAAAACCACCCAAACCAAAAAGTTAATTAAATTAAAAAACAAACAAAGAAATGAACAAAACAAAACAAAAACAAAAAGCCCCAAAAAACTACAAAAACCAATCAACGAATCAAATAAAAACTCCCGATCAAAACAGCCACCAGCACTCCAGTTACTGGAGTGCCAGCTCTGCTGTGCAGAAAGCTACTTCTCCTTGACTCCAGAAATTGAAACTTTGACTGTGAATATTATTTTTCAGCCATATTTTAAAAATCATTTTAGGAAATAGAAGCAAAACCTGGATAGCCATTTTTTTCATTCTGCAGATGGACTAGAATGATGTCACCAGAGGTCGATTCCATGTATCCTAATATTTGGTTTGTATTTATTTAAATTATTCTAATTCCTGAATGTAGTTATTGGTACTGATTTGAACATAAATATATCCATCTGCCTCTTTCTATGGAATTTATTTTTCCCCACTTCACTGAATACTCAAATTCTACATTTGCCAGCTTTTAATTGTCCCTTTCTCTGCAGCTCCTACAAACAAGTTAAAAATTGTCAACTCAAAACTCGACTGCACAATAAAAATTAAGAAGGCTAATTTAAAAACAACTAAAAAATTTTAAAAAAACTACCTTTAGTAGAATATTCTGGGCAGGTTTTTGTTAGTAAAAACCCAAAGCTTAATTTTAAAATGCCACTGAAAGAAGTTGATACTTATATTCTATAGGACAATTTACACACACCTAATTCCAAAGGTGATTCAAAACAGCATTAACATCACACCTTCAATGTAGATGATCACACCATGCAAGGCACTAGAATATTTTGGTAGCGTAAAAAGACCCAAAATTTGAAGTGAAAGTTCAGAAGTTTTTTCTCTGCTCTCTCTTCACACCCTGTAGTTTGTTTTTTTTTTTACGGCAGAAGCTTGAAAATGGTAATGAAATCACAAGCATTTATCTTAAAAAGCATCATTATTACAGTATAAAATGCCTCAGATCCTTAAATGAAGAAAGGGGGTATATATATATAGATATGTATGTATGTAGCTCTGTGCCATGCAACCAACAATATTAACTGATCAAGAATCAGTAATGAAACTATATTATAATTCAAAGGCTCCTCCAATAAATTCTCATAAATGAACACAAGAATAATGCATACATTGCTGTCTAATCCTTCTGGGCCCTTGGTTGCAGTCTGCCACTCTGCTGGAATTGTACCTGGTGTGCAAGTTAGTAAAGAGGAGTAGGCAGCATGCTGTAGCTGGTGACTGCTTCTCTGTTGCTTAAAATCCTGCATCACTCTGTTATGAGAATTTGGAAGAAGGTGTTCTTTGTGTCATCATGCTAAGTTAGGTGAGTCCTCTTGAGTGAGGAGTGGGTGCACTGCGGCATCACACACGAGCTCAGAGCTGCACATTTCACAAGTCTACACTGTCATCTGCTTTCACAGTGGATCAATGTAGCCCTGTGGGTTCATCACACAAAAGTCCCGATTGCTTCCATTTGCAGTTTGTGCTTTTTCAGACCATGAGTTTTGACTTTTTACAGAGTGTAAGTGAAGACAGCAATTATTTTGACATTTTCTCAGAGTATAGTTCTTTTTTAAAATTATAATAGGCATAGGAAGAAACCAGCATTTTAAGAAGCAAATAAATTAAGACCTTTATGAAGTTTAACAGTCTTATTTCAGTGTACAAAGACAAGTCTGAATTAATCATAGGTGACTCTCTTGAGACTGACAAAATTGTACCTAAAAGGACTTCATATTTCATCTCCACTTTCACATCTTCATTTAATTAATTTTTTATAGAGTTTTCTTTAACATTTTCAGAACACTGTTTCACGGAACATTCCAGAACACTATTAAAATCATTATGCATAATCCTCTCACCTCAAAAGAAGCCAAACAAAAAACCCTAAGGCAAAATATGTATGATCTACTTATGTAGATCCTTAATGATAGCTGTTTTATTCCACACAATATAAAATGTCATAGTTCTTTCAATCTAACAGTCAATGTATTGGAAATCAATTAAAACAAGGAACTGGATTGGCCAAAGGAAGATTTTATATTTTATACTCTGGAAAATAATGATGATCATAACAGCAGGTAATATAATCTATTATCTGACTGGAATCATTACTTGGAAGAAGAAGGTCAAAGAAGTATTTAAAAATATAAATTAAGAATCCCAAAGTAATTTTTTTTTTTTTTTTCATTAGCAAATTATTTACAGCTTTGGAAACACTGTTATAATAGAGTTGTGGTTCTATGCTAAACAAGGTTGATGCAATTAAAAAAACAATAACTGACTCAGAAAAGATGTTACTTTTCTTTGGCAAGTGACCCCTTAGTGGTGTGGATACTCGGGAAGCAACAAGCAAAAAAAGGCCCACTAAACAGTTTAATAATTTCCAAAGACTAAGAGGAATGCCTAGTATTGTCCATGAAGCCAAATATGTCACAATCCTGCAGTAATTACTCTTGTAAAACTAGGATGCTTAGAGAAAAATAACCATAAATATTAAATGAAATAAGAATATTTCCTTAAACACAACAGAAAACTGAAATGGCTGATGAAGGCTGGTAGTTCCTGGCTTCCATTTTAATGAATACCACAGGGACATGAATGCACAGTTTCACAATCAGTCTTTCATTTTTATGTGAAACAAAAGAATGAGGAGTTTTGCCCTATTAGGAATAGCAGGAAATTTTAACTCTATGCTACTCATGTCAAAGAGGAGTGCCTCAGGCTTATCAGGAGAGCTTCCCTATTCATTAAGAGAACTTCACAAAGATTTTATAGAACTGCGAGATGGGTGTGAGACTCTTAGAGGGATTCTGACTCCACCTTTTGAACCAGCAAAATCTCTACATTTTTTAGTCCTTAACTGTCCCTAATGCAGAACCAAAAAAAACCTTTCTGAATAATAAAAACTTCTAAAAGTTCAAATCAAATAAACATCAACAATAAAAACTTACTTGAAAGAATTTGGATTCTTAATGGATTCTTAAATATTTCTACTGCATTTTAAACCCCTATTTTTTAGGGAAGACCAACATGCACAGTGTTATAAAGATCTCAAGCACACAGTTACTCCACCATTCATATTTTGTTTCATGTATCAGATATGCAGGAGCCAATTGTGCACTCAGCAACTGTCTCAAAACTCTCCAAAAGTAAAATAGTTACAGGCCCCTGGATATCTGGAACAAGAATTAGGGCATTTACTGTGAGCTGGCTATTCACATGTGTAGTGGTTTTGGTTTGCCAATTTTAAGTTTCCCAACCAAGAGCCAGGGAGGTTTAAACTTTGAAAGATATAAAGAAAATTTATTAACAGAACTAAAAGAAGAAGAAAAATCAGAATAAAGCCTTCAGAACACTCCTCCCTTCACCCACACCTTCTTTCCTTCCCTCTGAAAACATACAGAAACAAACCCCAGAAGTCTCAGTCAGTTTTCCACCTCTAGAATAGTGGTGATTTCTTCACTTCATTTAGGGAGAGGAGCATCTCTCATTGTTGTGAAAAATTGTCCATGAACAGCAGCCACCCGGAAATCTACATTCGTGAAGTTCCTCCCATGCTCACAGCCTTCTCACAGCAGTTCCTCTGGGACATGTCAACCTATGGGGGTTTTTTTATATATTTTAAGGATAAACTGTTCAAAAGAAAAGGTTCTCTTTATCTTCTCTTGGGGCAAAAGAGGTCTTCATCACTCATTTTTCTCTTTTCAAATTTCTCATGGGATAACAGTCACTTCAATATCTGCTAACTTTAGCACTGAATTCCTTTGCTCAGGTCTACAATTTGACCTTTCCAGCTTCCCCATTCTTCTCCATGGTTTAAAGGAAATATTTCAATATATTATAGTTCAATACCATAACTTACAACAGAATGTCAGCCTGGAAAATAAAGCAGCTCCCCATAGTCCTCTAATCTAGGACCTTACTCCTTCTTGACTGACCTTAATGCCTTCATGTAGTTTCTTTACATGTCTTTACTCTGTCCTCATCTCTCACTCGAGAGAGGATGGAGGTCTGGAGGTCTCTTCTGTGCACTGAGAGTTAACATCTCACCTGGGGCTTGCAAAGCAAAGGGGATACAGCTGGACCAAAGCAGCCATGTGGTGGATTTCAGGTCACGCTGGGGCTGCACCAGGATCTCAAGAGGGTCCCTTCTGTGTTTAATTTCACCTGTAGGCCACTCTGCAGTGCCGAAGAGGAGAGCGGATAGGATTTTATCAGCTTGTCCAGGGCTTAGCTGTGACAAGGCAGGGGCAGATTACCTCCTCTCCTTGCTGCCTGGCAGCCACAGGGCCCAGCCTAGCCCCTGCTGGGCCACAGCAGAGCTAGCATGGCCTGGCCCAGCCCGTGCTCTCCCAAGACCCTGCAGCTTTCCCTCCCCACCCGGCCACCGGCTGCCAGCAGTCGGAGGGAAGGGAACCCCACCTGGCCCGGCCACACAGAGAGCTGCTCACAGAGTTTCCTTCTCAAAATATGTATTCACAAAGGCATATCTACCCTTTTCATTGGTTTAATCATGTGTCAATATTCAGAAATTTGCCAATCAAGGCCAAACCAGGATAACATGCTGATGTTTTAGAAAAGCACAGCTACTGAATCACAGAATTTCTAGGTTGGAAGAGACCTTCAAGATCATTGAGTCCAAACCATGCTTTGACACCTCAAGTAGACCATGGCACCAAGTGCCACATCCAGTCTTTTTTAAACACATCCAGGGATAGTGACTCTACCACATGCCCAGGAAAAGCATTCCAGTTCTTTATTACTCTTTCCGTAAAAAACATTTTCCTAATATCCACCCTATATTTCCCTTGTCACAGCTTGGCACTGTGTCCTCTGGTTCTGTCAGTTGCTGCCTGGAGAAAGAGACCAGACCCCACCTGACTGCGGCCACCTCTCAGGAAGCTGTAGAGAGTGATAAGGTCACCCCTGAGTCTCCTGTTCTCCAGGCTAAACACCCCCAGCTCCCTCAGCTGTTCCTCACAGGGTTTGTGTTCCCAGCCCCTCACCAGCCTCGCTGCCTCCTCTGGATGTGTTCCAGTGTCTCAATGTCCTTCCCAAACTGAGGGGAACAGATCTGGACACAGCACTCAAGGTGTGGTCTCACCAGTGCCCAGTCCAGGGGCAGAATGACCTCCCTGCTCCTGCTGGCCACACCATTCCTGATCCAGGCCAGGATGCCGTTGGCCTTCTTGCCCACCAGGTCACAGAGCTGGCTCATGTTCAGCTGGCTGTCACCAGCACCCCCAGGTCCCTTTCTGCCTGGGCACTGTCCAGCCACACTGATCACAGCCTGTAACACTGCAGAGGGTTGTTGTGGCCAAAATGCAGGACCCAGCACTTGGACTTATTAAACCTCATCTTGTTGGACTCTACCCATCCATCCAACCATTCCAGGTCTCTCTGCAAAGCCCTCCATCCTTCCAACAGATCAACACAAGCTCCCAGCTTAGTGTCTTCTGCAGATTTACTAATGAAAGACTCAATACCCTCATCCATGTCATCAATAAAGATATAGAACAGAACTGGCCCCAGCACAGACCCCTGAGGGACACCACTGGTGCCTGGCCCCCAGCTGGATGCAGCACTGCTCACCACCACTCTCTGGGCCCGGTTATCCAGACAGTTCCTAATCCAGCACAGAGTGCTCCTGTCCACGCCACGGGCTGCCAGATTTTCCAGGACTGTGCTATGGGAGTCAGTGTCAAAGGCCTTGAAAGGCCTTCTCTGAGCAAGTTAAGTTCATGTTGTTCAGCCAGTCACTTCTCTACCTCCTTCCCCAACCACTATAAAAATAAAGGATCAGTTTTTGGGAATAGCAGTCCCCTCATTCAGCTGTATGGTGGCAGTAGCGCTGGTCAGGAAGCAGGTAGAAAAACAGCTGAGAGCAGGGAACATACCTCTTTAGCAGCAACTTGCATTTATCTTGATATTTAAGCCAGACATAGAAACTTACAGAAGATGATTTATTTTTTGGCAGATAAAAGGTAGTCCAAATTCTGCTGTATCCAGGATGTTATTATTGGTTGTTCAATGCTGTTATTTTCACACTTGTCTGGTAAATATCAGGATGGGAAACTTTTGAAGTTATGCAGATATTTGTGAAAGAGCTACCAAGGAACAGAATTTAAAAAAAAAAAAAAATAGACTGAAGTGTTTCATTGATTTTGGTTGTTTAATAAGAAACATTTCAGAAAGATTCAAAATTATTTTAGAAGTAACCTTTGTAGGATGAACTGTGATACATTGATTTCCTAAACCTGACATGATTTTATAACAAAAAAACAAAACAAAAAAAAAACCCAAAAAAACAAACCCAAAAAAGGGAATTATTTCTTGCAAATAACCTTCTTTTTTTTTTTGTTATTTTTTAATTTCAGTCATCATTTTATGCAGCATTCAATACTGACAAATGTGAGGTTTCAGAAATTATAGGACAGCTTTAATTTAAAATATGAGATTTTAGACAAAAGCACCTTCTTTGTCTTGAATTGCATTTTTTCTTAACTACAATTAGTTCATATTTTCAGACAGTCAGAAACTAAGACCTTTTATCTTAAATACAAGTAAAATGGGCCTAGGATCTGAAATTTTAAAAATCTCATGTTGAGGGACACGTGCTTACTCTTGAAAGTTGAATGAAATGTCAGAACTGCAGTACTAAGATGTGTATTTACTTTGCAATGAACAGCAGAAATACTCAAACAAGCCCAAACTGTTTTACAGTTTTATATAACAAATTGTGAAGATAAAAACAAACAAACAAACAAAAAACCAAAAAAAAACCCAGCCGTGTATATGAAACTCTGAAGAATCAAAGTGCTTTAAAATTAATTGCACAAAAATATGAATATCTCTATAGCAATTATTACCAAGTTCACTAGCATTGTGTAGATGGCACAAAAGAGGGCATAAAATTGTTTTCCTTCCCATGGAAACCAAGAACCAGTAAGTCTCATCCACCATTTCATATTAATAGCATGTTCCTGAGACAACCAAGAAAATCTGCAAGAGTTACATAGTTAAAAATCATGCTTCTAAATAACAAATATCAATGTATGATTAATTGATCTATGATTCAATTTTAAATGCAGAAAGAAAAATCTGATGAAGCTGCATATCACATGCTTGTAAAAGTCAAATGTTTTCCCCTAAAAGTGGTGTACTGCCTCAAGATTTTTAATTTTTTTTTTCCCCAGCACAATAGTTGCAACAGGAATGTGAAGGAAAAAATGTAAGTTGACGACAAATTATATAACAAAGAAATGTTATCACATGCTATAAAATCAGTGACTGACAACTGAAAAGTAATTACATGTTGCATGGTACATAACCAGAATCACAATCTATTCCACCAGTGTTCCTTGGCTGGAACAGGGAATAGCCACTTGCAATAATAAAAGTAGTTTTTGATTTTAACTGTTTTGGTGCTCAACAACACATTTTTAAGTATGTGATACTGCGGTGTTCAAATCCTGCTAGTATAGATTTAATAGAGAAATGTATGGGGAAAAAAAAGCTTATTCATTGCAGAAGGATGTACTATTTTCACTTAGAATTTGTCATGTGTTATTTGCAGTAATTTTAGTACTGAATTTGGGAATGCAAGGTCTGTTCAGGATGCATTTTACCTTAAAAAGAACACCGAGAACTTGTTCTTCAATAAATGTTCAAGGAAAAATATCCAAAATGCATTGTTCTATGATAATGAAAACGTAAACTGTATCACTAAATTATATAAATTAGTAAATGAGACAGAAAAGAAAATTCACATCAAAGTGTGGAAGTCTGCTGTCAACACTAAGTTACCCACATAATTAGGAGAAGAACTGACTGCAGACAAGTGCAGAAAGACTGCACAAATCCCGGTGATTATCATAGAACCAAAAGTGAAAGAGGATAAATTTAAAATGCTAGTTAAAAAAAAAAAAAAAAAAAATCAATCCCAGCTTCACAAATAAAATAATGGATCCGGAGTTACTCATTAAAAATTTAAGACCAAGTTCATGAGTTTTTAATAGAAAACTTTTCAGAAAAAAGTTTTCTTTTTAACAATAATTCACAATTCTACTCAAATATTAAGAAATACAAGGATGATTTTGGAGAGAGAAAGGGAAAAAAAAATCAGAACAGCATGATTCCTTCATTCATGGGAATTGCAGGTTTTGTAAAACTATGATGTTCAGTTGTGGTCTCCTATTTTAAAAAAAATGTAGTAGAACACGACAGAAAAATGAAAAGGATTGTCAAATTATATAAAACTTTACACAGAAAGAATTAGTTTAGACAGCTATATCATAATATATACTAAATGTATGACTTTAGAGGACAGATAATGACTGATTATTCAGTCTTCCAAGAATGAAGACTTATGAAATGAGGCTTTTAAGGACCAGACTCCAAAAATATAATGTAAAAATATAAGTAGATGCTACATGGAGTTGGCTTTTAAAAAAAGAAAAAAAAAAATGCTATAGATACATAAAATTTACATGGATACAAGAGAGAAAATAGAAGAGAGATGCACTGATGGTTACAAGGTACCTAGATACCACATCTGATAATTGAGAACAACTTAAGGCTGAGAAAATATTAGAAAAAATTTCATATAGGCCTATCCTATTTTCATATTTCTTCCCTAAGCATTTGTTTACAGGCAGTTCTGGACACAGATTATTGAGATCTTGGAACTTTGACATGCTGACAGAAGTGAAAACTACAAAAAAGTTAATATTTTTCATGCTATAAAGTAGCATCTGCTGAAGTCTAAATATACTTACAATTATTATCTTTTTTTGATTATATACCGAAGGCCAGGCTTTGGAATAAAAGATTCTGCTTTGGGTCCACTTAGTTCAGAAGTTGTATTGCAAAGTTGATAATCATTCTGTTCTCATCAGTAATTGTGATAACTTCCTTAAAGTATCTGAATAGAAAATATGAGATGCAAAAAACCCACAAGATATGAATAAGAAATTTCAGGGAAAAACTATGTCTGCTGTAAAACATAACCTTAATTTGATCCTAAATTTCACTGTCTCAAAGCATATTCCCTCATTAGCTCTGCAAAAAATCTCAGACGTCAGGAAGTATGGTGCTGTGCAAACTCTTACTTCATGTGAGAAATGACTGATTTCTCAGCCTAGTTTTTGTTTTATGTTATTAAGTACCTGGATTTTCTGGTCTTAAGCCAAGATACCACAGAAATACATTGATGAAATCAATATATTTCCACAGAACATTTCAACTTTGTAGAATCAGCAATTTATCATTATAAATAGTGAGAAATTTTCTACCTGACCTTTCTCAAGCTATTACCTGGTATGGTTAGATAAGTACTTCCGCAATACATAATTAAAATTATTGTAAAATAATACAGACTAACATGATCAATTGAAAGTCATGTTAATACTGAAAATAAATATTTGCTCAGTCTCATTTCCTTCTTAACTTTTTGCACAGTACTTTGGTCAGATTATGAAAAGCCTTTATGCTATTAAAAATACACACTCATATGCATACCTAAAATTTCTTAATAACTGCTAAGTAAGGTAATTTTTTGTGGTTCTCTGCTGTAGAAACTTATTCCAGGCCATTTTTGTCAAAGTACAGACTGCCACCATTTACACCAGGATCTAGTTACTTTGAAAGAATAGGCTTGATGTTTTTAATTCAATGATAGATAAAAGATAATAAACCCAAATCAAACCAATCTACATTAAAATCAATAGTTCCTCAAGAGTTTCCAGGAGAAAGTGGATTAGACAAAAAGTTGGTTTTCACTGGAATCATGTATCATTTAACAGATGACACCTGTTGGAACTCAAATGCAGAGTCTTTTTTCTGCAAGTTTTGAAGGATCAAAACCCTCTGGCAAACACTATTTTTAACCTTCATCCATGGAAAGGGCTTCCTAGGCTCTGGGATGTAGCAGAACTTTCAAGAATATGTAAATTAGATAGTGTCATAATATGTAGTTTATCACATGGTGAGAATTTTAAATTTTGGGTTTGTTAGCATGGTAAGTAGATGAAGACAAAATGGAGGATCCTTGTTGTTTTCAGGCTTCTTATTCCTTCATCTACTTCATGTTCTGCAGTGTTGGGGACACAGGAAGATTGGTCAAAATTTGCCACACAGTGTAGTATCATGTAAATAGAGATTTAGTTAGCTATGGGAAGAAAAAGAGAAATACTGTACATTCTTGGTGATAATTGGGTAAATTATCTTCAAGAAAACCTTGAATCTGTGTGTTTGAGGCCTTTTGGCACCTTTTCTCTCGCACACTAAGCTGGTATAAAGCCTAGTGTGCAGAAATTGCTGATAAGAAAATAATAAACTACCTGAAGAACGAGAAAAACCAAGAGTCCAGTTTGCCTCCTTCTTAACAAGGACTTTTGAAAAGGCCTCCCTTATCAGGGGAGAGACATGTAGGAGTGGAAGAATTCCCACAACACTCTACCTAAAAATTCAGTTCACACTTTCGTCATTGTGCCATAGTTACATTATGTCAAATACATCATAATCATAATTTTAAATTCAAAATGCTAGTATGTGTTCTTTCTATAGAATACCTATATTGTTTATAACATACACTATGTAATATTCACTTCTAACATGGAAGCAATATGACCTGTTCAAGGAAAAAATTCTGAAGAAAGAATATTTGAGAAAAAGTAAACATCAAGCACATAGCACTGCTCATTTACTATATATTTCAACTGATTACTTTCAGCCACTTTTAGTGACTTTACACATATCACAATGGCCTTGAAAACATATGATCTTCTTTACTAGAAAAATTATTAACACTATGAAGGACACCAATAATATAATATTTAAGTCTAACAGGCCTTACACAAAACATAATAGGCATTTTTTAAAATTATTTATTTCATTAAAAAAAAAAAAAAAGAAAAAAGCCGAAAAGAAGCTAAACAAAAGCACACATCCATTAATAATTATGCTAACTTTAAATGTGTCTATATTGACATAGGTGATTTTGATTTCATTATTATCTTTAATTATAGATTAGAATCTACCCAATGTTATTCAAGTGTACACCTTCATGAGCTTTTCTATAACCTTCTCTTGTATCAAGTACAAACTCTCTCCCCACAGCTTTTCCCAAACAAGATGGTTTTCCCTGCATCCCACCACTGAAAAACAAATAGGAATATCTCTCTTCATAGAAATTAATTTCCTAACCATTGATGAGATATCCAATGGTTAGGAAACTGTAGCTAAACCTCCCTTTTTTAAGAGATTGTCTTGTATATGATATATGGTAAACATGAGGGAAACTAATTAACTCAGCTTTAATTCTAAGAAAATGATATGTATGAAAGATCATAGATATTGTAGCCTGGGTTGTGAAATAATGCTACATGCAAAGAAAGTGGTGTGGTACAAACTGAGGCTCTGATCTATGCATAAGGTAGAGTAGAAGCCTTTTAAGGATGACTGTAAAACAAACAAAAAGTTATAATATTAATTCATAATTAGACTATTAATATTGTAATTGGAATAATACCAGTGTTACTGAGGCACAAGCACTGATGATATTTTTAGAAATGTTCCACTTTGTGTAATCAGGGCAAATTATTTTCTTCATACTTGTTTGCAAATCACAGCCACTTTTTTCCATTTGCAGAGACCTGTAAGTCTCTGCAAATGGTCTTTCCCCAGAAAGAGCCACATTTTCAGTATAATGGTGCCTGTCTCATTGTGTCACTCTCACCAAAACATGTTTGGTGGCCCATTTTGTGCACCTCCATCAATCACTCCCATGCGGCACGCTAAAGATACAGCATTAAGCTGTGATAGAAGGTTGTACCTGATAGGACGCCTTCCCCTTCTTCTGGAACACATGTGCCCTCACACAGAGTCTGGAATACTTGTGCACACTCACGCTCTCTACTCCTAGCTCAGCACAGCAGAAAGATAGGCTCTAGGAGCACATAATGCCAGCTCCTTGACAGCACTTTACCTGCTCTTCATACCTTTTATCCCATGAGTCAGTGCTGGTAGCTGGAGAATGGAAATCAAACTGAATCACACAGTTCAGAATCATTAAAACAAAAGTTTCTAAAGCCTGTTATGCATTCCTATTTTTTCACTCTGTGTTGATGCATTACATAACATGAGCCATTATCTGGCTGGCACAAAATTTCTCTATTTGGGTTTCCATTAGCAGTAGATAATGATTGAACAATATTGGTCTGGCTCTTCCTCTATCTCAGTGAATATGTAATGTGATTTTCATTAAAGATTTTCATTATATCTTTTTGCAAAGAGGCATATTCTGAACTGTATTCATTAAAATCTTTTTCATAAATAGGACTAGGATAATACCTTTTCCCTTTTTTTCTCAAAAAAACCCTACACTTAAGAGTTGAAGTGCTCATGAAATATAATTAGTCCATATTTTACAGTGAAACTAGAATGCAAAATAGCAGTTAGATGAAATATAATGAACTATAGAAGCATTTTTGCATTTTTAATGTTCAAATCCATTCTATGTAAAGCAACAGTCTTTCCTTTTCATTTCCTGATATTGCATAGAATTAGATGAAAACATTTTATTGCTGCTCCACTCTTTTTTTCTTGCAACCTCAACAAGAAAACCTAAAATTTATCAATGGATGAGTATGCAGAGTTTTTAATAAAAGAGAAGTCAGAGGACGTTATGAGAAATATTAATATATATTTGTTTAAGACAACACTGACTTCCATGATTTGCATTACAGTGACAAGCATAAATTTTCACTTGAAACCAACATTCATTTACATGTAAAACTCTACTTTTTGCTTGTTTTCATAGGTAAATATATTTTTGCTACATAAATATGTTTATTCTGAAAATCTGAGTAGGTACCCAAGCCTTTATTTTTACATAAGAGGAAAATGTGGCAGTTATGCTTCATGCAAGAGGGACAAAAAACCTAACTTACCTAAATTTTTATCTACTCAAAACCTGTTTCAATACATAGTTTTTTCTTCTTGTGAGACCTCTCATCTTATAAATGTTTCAAACTAAATCATACACCCGAGCTTTTAACTCAGAATATTATATAACAAAGTACTTCAGAAGAAAACAGAGGCTACTTTATGAATTAATAAAGTTTAATTATCTATAAATTTGTGGTTTACATCTCCACCTTGCCTAGATCAGCTCCTTCATCACTCATGCCTGGTTTTCTGGGTCCCTTCAGACTGTCCTTTCTCCACTAGCCATTGCTCCCCCTGAGGAGGCAAGCAGTGCAAGTGGTGGGGCAAGGCAGCTGCTCTGTGTTGGCTAATCAGCTGGGTGAATAAATTGGTGACAGCTTGACATGGCATCAGGTTGACTGAAAACGATAAGTTAAGTGTGCTGTGCAGCTTTGTTCATCTGGACTCATGATAGAACTACTGTAAAACATTCATCCACATAAGAATTCCCTGACTGCAGGCACTTAAATAGTCCAAAGGGCTTCACTACATTTGTCTGTCATACTGGAGTTTTGAATTCACTCTGGAAGGTACAAGAGTGGGGAGAAAAGTCTGAAAATCAGGACTGCTGCAATTTCGTAAGTATTTTTAGAAAATTGAAGTAAAATGAGACTCAAGTATACCAAAAACCCCCAAAATTACAGAATACGCCTGTGAAAGCAGAACGGTAAATGTTGTTCCACTAATTTTCATTAAGTGTGCTTATCATTGCATTTGTGTTAAAAAAAATTATTTGGAGAGAAGCTAATGTGGGCAGCTATCTGAAATATTCACACATCGTTTTAGTGTCTGATACACACATAATCTATATGAATTAGGATTATAAAGAAACACCAAAAATGTACTTTACATACTTACTTATTCATACAGCAAAATATCGAGGTTTGCAAAGTAAATGACTGAATTATTCCAGGCAACAGTACTCATTCATGTTAATGGACACTAAATCGTATGCAAATTATGATACTTTAAATGTCAACATCATTAACCTTGTTAATTTTTTCACTGTCAAAGGAAGGGTAAAAGCAAGTATGTATCATATTAAGAAGAATAACATTAGAAGAATATCATATTAAGAAAAATAACAAAAGCTACTCTTGCAGACTGCTCTTTAGGGACAGATTTTATAGTATCTGATAGACCTGAAGAAGCAGGTACAACATTTTAATTACCCATCTGTAATTTTCAAATAGTCTGAAAATGTTATTATTGTATTGAAAGTTAAAATAAATTTGTATCAAGAATTCTAATTAGAAGTCTTACTAATTGACATGTCTATTAAGGGGACAAGTGGACTAGACTCATTCAAGGAAAACCCTGTTTGAGAGAAAAAGTGCTTCCCACTGTAAGCAAAGTTCAGGTTCATGACTACCTGAGGAACCTGAACATACATATGTCTATGGTGAGATGCATCTCAGAGTCATGATGAAATTGGTTGATGTGGCTGCCAAGCCACTCTCCATGATTTTGAAAAGTCATAGCAGTCATGTGAAATCCCAGGGGATTGGGAAAAGAGAAGATTTGTACCCATTTTTAAAACGTGTAGAAAGGAGGGCCCTAGGGACAAGTGACCCATCAGCATCACCTCTGTGCCTTGGAAGGAGATGGGAGATGAGCATCTCCAGGCTGGGAGATGAGCAGATGGACACTAGTCCTACTGAGAAGGGCTTGGGGGTGCTGGTAGGTGAGAGGCTGGGCATGACCTGGCAAAATGCAGTTCCTGCTCAGAAAACCAAACATGTCCTGGACTGCATCCAGAGCAGCCTGGCAGCAGGGTGACATAGGGGATTCTGCCCCTGTGCTCTGCTCTGGTAAGACCCCACCTGCAGTGCTGCATCCAGCTCCAGGGGCCCCAGATGGGAAGGACATTAACCTGTTGGAGCAAATCCAGACAAGGGACACCAAAATGATAAGAGGCATGAAGCACCTCTCCTACAATGAAAGGTTGAAAGAATCAAGATTGTTCTGTCTGGATAAAAGGCTTTGGGGTTACCTAATTGCAGCCCTACAGTACCTGAAGGGAGACTACAAAAAAGCTGGAAAGAGACTTCTAACAAGGGCATGTAGTGACAGGGCAAGGTTTGAGAGTACAGCTGCAAAGATTGATCCTCTGAAATGAATGAAAAAAGCAGAGCTGTCTCTTTCTTTGGATCTTGACCAGTGGACCAAGGCAAGATACAATGGAGGCAAAATACAAACAAAATGCTTGAAAGGCTATAAAAGATGGAATGTGATGAACCCTAGCCTCTCCATGAACAGTACAGACACTGAACAGTGAGGCTCCCAATCAAATTCAAATCTGAAAGCCTTAAATCCCAAGTAAAACCCTTCTCTAAATGGTTTTCTGGGAGAGGCATGTCATGCTCTAGGTTAAAATAGTAAGAGATCAGCTAGAGTAGTAATATTGGAGTGCTAGCCTTAATAAAGTACTCCACAATTTTCTAAGACACTGGCACTTTGTGTACTGTTGGAGTTACAAATAAAAGTTATTTTATAATTTTTGGAAGTAACTGGGCCTAGAAAGAGATACCTTTTGTTCAGTGAAAAATAAAGAATGACAATGCACAGTTTTATAAGGAAAATATAACATTATTCTCCATTCCTAATTTTCAGGGGAAAAAAGTGTTTTAAAATATTACAAAGTTGTTCACAGTCATAGAATACATATTTAACACCTCTATTCTCTGAGCCAACTCATTAGGAATACTTCTCAATAGGAAGTAAAGAAAATAAATAACCTCTCAGGATGTTCAAATCTACTATTACTAAATATAGGTTTAAAAACAAACAATCAGATGAAGAAAAACGCCACACCACCCAGGTGATCACAAGTCTACTGCCACAAAACAATTTTTTTCATTTATTTATAGATATGGGAATAATTTTGAGATCAGATTTATTGTAGTCACAGCTATGTATGTAAATATTCTTAAGAGTTCTGCAAAAATAAACAAAGTAAATGTTTTTGTCTGATATTGCAAGTGGCTTGACTCTGTCCCTGTGTGGAACTTTTTGTCCAGGAACAACTTATAATGTTGAGAAGAATCAGTTTCTACCTATCTATCTAGATAGGTCTGTCAACCTATATATCTGTCTGTCTGTCTGAGGGAAAAAAAAATTCATGGTTGAATTCCAGAATTACTAGAAATAGTGTCATCTAAAATATATTGTGTAAATGTCTTTTTCTGACTAGATCCAGGAAATATCTTGGAGTCCCACTAAAACCACAATTAATTCACTTTCCAGAAAAAATAACAAACACCTTGCCCCACAAAAAAAAAAAAAAAAAATCCTAAACAGTGTGTAGATCAGATATCAATTCTGTGAATTTCAAAAGAAACAGGCATGGCAACTGAACTGCAATTGGTATACATATAGAACAGTAACAAAAATAGAATTACAGAAAGACAATCTTACCAGATTCCTCAAAGTCTTAGAGGAAATCCAACATGCATATATAATTTATATTATCATTGAGGAAAATTATTCATAAACATTCACAGGACATATATTTGTGAGTTTGTTCACAGGTTTGTGAGTGCAGTGCTCACTTCTCTCTATTGGTCTACACTTGGACTATGTCTGTCCAAAAAACATAATAAGCCTGAGTGCACAGAAAAAGAGATATCTGTTAATTCATGATTAGCTGTGGGTCATGACGGAGAACCGGAGTGTCAAGCTGATGTCAAATCTGCTAAAAATAAATCTATATATGAATTATCCACAATACCTGAACTAATGGTTCATTACATTGTAAGAATCCTGCCTTCTTCCTCATCCAGTGATAAAAACTAGTGGGAGTATTTTAAAGCTAAAGGTAGCATTGCATTCCCAGTTAAAATGGTACAATAATTAAGGCATTTATTTGTTATTACTGTTGAGGAGCTATTCAATTGTTACAAAATGCACTTAGTCGAGAATTTTTTAGTCAAAGTATTTAAAAGTCACACATCATGCAATGTGCTTCTAGACACTTTATCTGAAAAATCACCATTCTCAGCAATCCAATCAGCATCACACTGAAGATGATCCACACAGCTTACAAATGAAGCAGCCATGCCAACAAAAACTTTTGAGCGAATGTTGTTTTCTTTTGTAGGAATGCAGTGGAATTAATCTTATAAATCCAAAAATTTAAATTAAACTAAGACTTTGGTTAGCATTCATTTAAGCCTTCGATTAAGCCTTTCAACTTAATCAAGTACTACTTTTTTTGTCAGGGAGAAACAGCCTTGCTATCAAGAAAACAAATTGGAGAGAATTAACTGAAGAAAAGAATGAGTAAAAAGATCTTCATGTATTTTCCATTTACAATTAGAAAAATTTCCATTTACAAAAAGAGATTAATAAAATTTCAAGGCAATATTCTCTTCTACTTCAAGAAAAAAACCCAAACAACTAAACCTTCTGCTTACATCTTTCATTTTTAGACTTTTCTCATTACTAAGACATGGGACACCAGAACCAAACTATTTGAACACAGGAAGTCATGTGATGAGACAAAGGTTACTAGAAATCGCTGCTGTATATCTTAGAGAAAAATATATCCAACTGAAATCTTATAGATTCTGAAATAACGATACCAAACAGGATTCCTCATTGAGGAAAGAAGAAAAATATTAGGAGAAAAAAATAAACAAGAAAAAAATTATAACAATACAAATGACAGGTGGCTGACCTTTACCTGAAATTGTTTACTGAATTTCTAAAAAACGCGACTGACTTAAATTTAACAAACATAATGCCACAAAACCCATTTTTATTAAATAATTTTTGTATGATTGCTATATGGATAAGATTGAACTGACAGATGATGAATTTTATTTACTCCTCAATGGACATATGTCCATTAAATCTTACTTGCATTTAATCAAAAGCCATTAAAAGTATGAAGTAAAAGAATACTTTGTATAGCTAGAATAATTGAAACAAAACATTGAAACCTGATCCAAGAATACTGACTTCTATTGACTTCAAAGATTCTGAGAGTGACTACCTTATGTCTTGCTTGTTCTCCAACCAATATGCATAGAAAATGGAAATTAATATTAAAACCCAGGAATGTGCCCCTACCAAAATGTAAAATGCTTCTATGAAAACACACACAAAAAATTAATTTTTTCTCTTTGGAAAGAGAGTAATAAAAATAAGACTGATAAATTAAGTAGCAGTTTGTGTATAGATGAAAGATAAGAGCCTTTTGTTCTCAAGGTCTCCTAACTCAATGAAGGAAGGCCATTTGCCTTCAACTCATGAGAAATTTGCTTGATGGCCTGATTTTTTTCACTTTTTCATATGTATGCATATATTTTATTTGCATTAATTACTGTAACAGTGTTCTCGCGCAAGAGTATTAAGCATTTTCATATCCTAAAAAGATATGATCTTTTCTGTAATTGCCATGTATATACTAAGATCTTTCTAGAATGCCTCAATGAAGTCTAGAATTAATTAAGATTTTTTTCTGAATATTTCTGTAATATCACTGAAATTCCAAATATGCTCTATATTAAGTTGTGACTGACATCAAATGCTGAGTTATTCACTCCGATAAACCATTAATATGTACTTTCAGTTCTAATTTACATTTTTTATTTACCTGGATGAACCATTTAACTGTGATTACAATCAACAGAAAACTACGCAAATTCTTTTTTTACATTAGTATTTTAGCTCTCACTGTATCATTCTATCTACAGATGACATAAAGGTAAAATGTTCAATGGCATCAAGATTGAAAAAAGAAGGCTATTATTTTGGGAAGAAAAAATATGATGCGTAGAGTTAATCAACAAAATCTCCATATGTAATTCAGCCCTTAAAATTTGATTATCTGGTCTACTGGAATTTATTAAATTGCAGTCTAGTACTGTTACTAATCTATGTAATTTTGATTCAATTTACTTTGTTTAAGTTTTGTATTACATTGTCCTAATTTTATCTTTGCATACTCGACTGGTTTTTACTAGTTTTATGTCGCTAGTCAGACTTTTCTTGAAAATTTTCAAGTGGTGAGACAGTTTCCTCTTTTCTGTATCAACACCCACTAATGGAAGGTACTAACTTTAGTTACTCATTATAAATAAAATAAAGTTAGGAAATAAGTCAAAATCATGAAAGTATGGAAAATATAATGCCAGTATACCCAAGAAAACAACTTTGAAGGTTCTTAATAGTAAACAATAAAGTCAGATAACTGAGAGAAAAATGTGTCATTGCAAAATGGGGAAAAAAGTCAAGGGAGGTAGTGGAAATAAAAGTGGATACACAAGTGAGATGTTTCAATTTTCCTAAACAAGATTTTCAGAAAATTAAATTCCCTTTAATCAGATCCATTCAATAATCTTTGTTTGCTGTTAAAAATGATGCGAGTATCTATTATGTGCCAGTCTTTGGGCTTGTCTAATCTATAACTTCACAGTCACAGCTGTTCTCAAGAACTATCAATGTAATGATCAAAAGTGGTCCACATAATGACCACATATCCTAATACTCAACTTTGTGATTTTTTCTGCCCCAAGTAAGTTAAATTCTACTGGTACATTCTTACAGCAGTTGATTGGCCATGCTATACTCCAAGGAGGAAGGAAGCACTAGATACTATTGCTGTAATCAGCCAGAGAACTTACAGCCTTATGTAAGTATCTCATTTGTTATAGTTCGTTTAAATACAAATCTGCCTGTGAAATCATGATTTGTGGTACACATTACAACTATTGACTGTGGAGCCTTTCAACTTAATCAAGCGTTATTTGCTCTTCCAGCTCTTCTTAACACCATGTCCAAAATTCAAGATATCTTTTCAATCAAAAGGAGAATGGAACTAATCTAAGCCCTCACAGTATTTCTGCTGAACCTTATTACTTCAGATACAGCACCAGTGCTCAGGCTCTCTGGCAAAGTGGCAAGAAATTACATGTTCTTCAATGCCTTTCATGCCTCCACAGAAGACAGCTCATTGTGATGCTGCAGCATCCACCTCAAGCCACCCGTATATTCAATTTACACAGAGATATCCTCCTTTTTCTATGTTTCCTCTGTTAAGACTGACCAGAAGCAACACTATGTCCTGCTGCTGGGTATGATGAACAGATAAACTGAGGGAAGTATAAAACTGTAAGTTTCTGTAGTTGTTTGTAACCCAAATTGCCCGCCATAGGCAGGGATATGTTGTTTCTGGTATTCTGCTGCACCCTCCTAACCAGGAATTACAGTCCCACTCACACTATTTCTGTTCCAGTGGGAATAACAGTGAGTATAATTCTCCCCACTAAGTTCTAGTCTGTGTTACAGCTTAAGAGTAGGAGAGAGAGTGAAAACAAAGCTGCTGAATACATGTGGTTTGCAAACAAGCGGGCTGCTGGAAGAGGATAATCTCTGCTAAGGCAGCTGTTTACTATTTAGAATGCAGAAAACAAAAGAATATATAATAAAAAAATTCTTTCATAAAAGATTTTGTTGTTAGACAATTCAAACTTTGCCACCATATATAATTTCTTCCATTCATTTGTAACTAAATAGCTATTGTTAATATGCCAAAGTTACGCAAAGCTCTAAAGGCAGTTCTACTAGGCATTGCAAAAGCTGAAACAGGAAATTTCTTTGTAGAGATGATAACAACATAAATATTTTCCACTGAGAAACTGAAGTAATGCAAACATGACAATCAATTCCCTTTCTTATGCAGTTCCATCATTACAGTCAGGGAATGGTTTAGGTTGGAAGGAGCCTTTGGAGGTCATCTGGTCCCATGCTCTGCTCAGTTTGACTCATTTGGAGAGGATTGCTTAGCACCATCTGACGTCGAGTCAGCTTTTGGTTGTTTCCAATGATGGAGAATCTACAACCTCTCTAGTAACCCTTGGCCAGTACTTGGTCACCTTCATAATAAAAAAGCTTTTCCTCTTGTTCTGACAGAATCACCAGTGAATAGAAAAATAAGATATGGTAATACATTTTCATAGATTAATTTGAATTATTTGTTAAAAAAAAAAAAAAAGACACTGGAAGTTAAACAATTTGCAAATTACATATCATTAAGGAATTTTCCCCAGGAGATCCAAGCATAACAGTGAGAGGAGATGATAATTTAAGCTTATGTTATTCATTAAAACTTCTATTGCATGTATTCAACAATAATGAAATCTAATTAATTGTACACAATCCAAGGTTTACTTAAGGTTTATATGAAACAGAATAATCTTTTCTTCAGTAAGATTTATTTCTGTTGAAATTTCCAAGTCAAGCTCGAACTACCACAGCATATCTAGACACTGAGCAGTAAGAGTTCATAATGAAAATAACTTGCAAGGACTCACTTGACATATAAACATCTAAAGACTTATCACAAAGAATAGCAATAAGTAAAATTCTGAAGAGCAAGGGCTGTTATCAGGCTATTCTTTGTGACTAATAGAACTGTGCAGAATGTAGTAAACACTGTCCCAGGATACATCTTCCCTTCCCTTCACTTTTACATTTGTTAAATAGCCAGTTGCTATTTAAGTTCCATGCCAGCTTAAACTGAATGCTAATAATGCCTGATTATTAAAGATGTCTCTTGCAATGACTTAGCTTAACATATGCAACAGAAAAAGGTTTGCTTACTGATCAGAAACATGGTAAGCCAGCTTTTTTTCTTCTAGTTCTAGAAATAAAACAACTGAGAAGGTTGTTTTTACATTTAAAACAATGTAGATAGGTAGATGAGGCTCTTGGAATATTATCTAAGTTTATCATTCCCATTTGCAAAGGAAAAAAAAAGTATTGGTCTACTACTGTAGCTCTTACAGTCACGGCATATCTCCTCAACACAAAACAAAGCACTGCAAAATAATGACGTGTACCTCATGTACTCAGCAAAGTTGTAAGATGGAGAGTGGTGAAGGTGTGATAAAATATAGTTACCTTGTGAACAGTGAAAGATGGCAGTTTTGCAGACTGAAATATTTAATCCACTAAGAGCAGAGTTTCTCCATTAACTGCACCAGAGAAAGCTTCACTAATATTTGTAATGTGAATAAACACTTTGAAATGTGTTTTACCTGTTAAAGAGTGAATATATCTCCAAAAGAAATGCTATCCACTAAAATATTCACACTGATTAAACGACATCAGCCTACACTTAATATCTGTGTGCCTGTATTTCACAGGATAATTTACATATTTCAAGGACACCCATTCCATAGCCAATAACCCTGATTAGGAGAAATCAAGTTATGTGAAACTGTGTTACAAAAGAAATCCCAACCCATTAATTACATCAAAAATGACCTTGGTATAACAGATATATTCACTATCCTCTGTGACATTCAGATAAAGTTGACTGCACTATACATCAAGCACCATGATACTCTGAAGTGCAGAGTCATAAATCTGTACCTGTTTATGTATTTACTGACTCATATGCTAGAAAACCCGAGTGCTTATTACTTCCAACACAGCTATGCATAAACTGACTCTGATGAGAATGCATTTATGGTGGACTGCAGCTAGTCAGTGAGAATTCACAGAGGAGAAATAAAAGGTTGCCAGAAATCATCCTTACTGCTCTACAGGACACAAAAGTCATTTTCTTGTGGACAAAACAGCATTTTATGCAGACTATATAATCCCTATAAATTCTTTGAGAGGGAAAAAGTAGTGTTTAGTATATAAGAGTCAAACATCATTCTACAGGAAAAAAAACCGACACAGAATTATGTTCTAACAATATAGTGGTAAAGATTGCTAAGACTGAATTAAAAGGTTATCAGTCCCTTCTGAATTTCTTAAAAACAGAGGCAAAAATGAGTCAGGAAAAGAGCAACAAGAACAAAGCATACCAGTGGTAAGATAGTTAAGACAACAGCAAAGTTAGAAGAAGACTATGACCTTACACAGACTGGGAAGAGAGTATAAAGTTCTGAAAAGTCAATATATTCAACAGAAAAGACATCTAAAACAAGTAATGTAACAGTTGAAAACTTATGACACATCTGCCTGTACGAATTATTTTTTTGTATTAACCTACAATAGAAAGCCAAGAGGCAGGAAAAAAACCCAATTATTTCAGAAGTCCCCAAAATCCATTTTTTCTGACATAATTTGTTAATGGATATGAATGAAGATCATTGTGCTCCCTTAATGATTCTCCTTAAGATGCAAAACAAAAGAAACCCTCCCAGCACAACCTTCTGTCTGAAGACCTAAAACTTGACCAGTTTAGAAATGTCACCACTGCTCTATGGGTTAAGTACACAAGAGCTTTATTTGAGTTCCATAGCATTAATGGAGATATCTTTTTCACATCAGAACTCCATCAAGCATACAGCTATTGCACAGTTGTTGACATTAGACTTATTAATTTGGGCAACTGTCTATCTGTAAGAGATGCACAATTGGGCATAGTTTATAAATCTCAGAGCTATTAACTCACATGAAATACATGTGTATTCCCAGAGACGTTGGCTTATTTTCTTAAAGGGAACAGAGTAAAAATTTGCCTAAATTTCTGCCAATTTAAGGTTTGTTGGGGGTTGGGTTGATTTCTTATAGAATTTTTTTCCCAGAAGTTGCTAAAAAGCTAATGGCTGGGTGCTTTTCGGTACTTATAGGTGCTCGGGAACAAACAAAGGAAGCAGCTAAAGCAAAGACATTGATTCCACTTCGCTGGGGGCAGTTTTTTCTGCCCTGGGGGGGGACGGCCAGGGCTGCTCGTCTCGGCGAGGGGGAGAGCTCTCACTTTTTCCCTTCACCTCGGACTCCGTCAGACCACCGGTCTCTTCGTGTGTCCCCCGGGATTTTGGGAACCCGTTTCCTCCCTGCCCTGCACCCACAGTTTCTTCAGTTCTGCTCGAGGTCTCCCCACGCTGTTTCTACAGCCCCTGCCAGCCGGGACACTTTTCCAACAGCTCCAGCCACTGTGAACCCTGGGAATCATCTCACCCTCCTAGAGCTGCCGCTAGCCTATTTGCTTGTGACGGTACTGAGGGGGGTGGGGGGGTGTTACCAGAGGAAGAACTGTAACTGACTTGTTGTTTTGGTTTTTTTTTTCTTTTTCCCTCCTCTAGTTCTGTTTGTTGTCAATATTGTAATTATTGTTTATTTATCTTGTTAGACTAACTAGTAACGAACTGTTATTCCTACCCTCCTTATCGTTGCCTAAGGCCTCTCTTTCAATTTTGGAATTATAACAAACCCCAAGGGAAGTTTCCCTTTTCTTTGGTCCCTGTCTTTCCAAAACCAAGACAGGTTGGAAACAAGGCTGTATAAACCGTGGAGTCCTATTTTGGAATTGAAGAAACATGTAAGATTGAAAAAAGCTCTTCCAGTATGTACTTCTATTTATTTCAGTATTATATCATATAATTTCTTCATAAGAATGATTTAAATTTCACTGTAAACAACCCAGGTTTTGTGTCCCTCATTATTCTAAAAGCTTACAAAGTAAGGACACAGTACTGAGAAGTAAATGAATTAAATAAAATCATGGCAAATTAACAAATATATTCAATTTAAAAGTACTAACGTATGTATTTTAAGAATTAAAATTCACAGCAGATTTGGACCAATATCCTACTCTTCATATGCATGCAAAAATGTGCATATATGTGTATATACACATGCATAAATGGACATACATACATATATATATATATATATATATATATATATATATATATATATGTGTATATAGAGGTAATGTGAAGGCATATTTTTCTATTACCCAAAACACCTGAAATACAGGAAGCAACCTAGTCCCATATCCTGTTTCTCAAAGGTAACCCATGCAGTTGTTTTCTGACTATGCTCTGCTACCATTCATCTTCAGGGGAAAAAATTTTCTGTTACATAACTCCATACCTTTACCTATTCAGGTATGAATATTTTAGTGTTCTACTTCTGTTTTTTGCTGGAAGCTCACATGTCTGTTCTGTTGCTACATGCTTGTTGATGTTCTGTTTCCATTTCTCTTACCATTGTGATTACTCTTTTATTCCTTCCGTCCCCGTTCTGCTCTTCGACATGGGCTGTTGGGCAAATTTAAGTAACAATGCAGTTTTTAGAGCTATTCACATTTAATATTTCATTGTTTCCAGTCAAAACCACTTACATATTCCACTACTTTCTGTCTTTTAAAGCAGTCTTTAAAGGTGGTCTCCCTCTCTTTTTTCTTGCCCTTCCTTTTTTAGTCTAAAATGAAAATCCCCTGTTTTAATACTTGGACTTGAGAGATGTTACTGCTGATATTTTTAAGGCTTTTGCCTTGACACTTCTAACTGACAGTAGTAAAAAAAATCAGTACATATTTCTCATGCCTTCAGCAATAATGCTTTTGTCTATATTTATATAACACAGATTCCCTCTAAAACAGTGCCTAAACTTTAAGCTATAACCAAGATGGGCATGATCAGTTACTTCTGGTGGAAGGTAACTTCCTGCTATTTCCTCAAGAGCAAAGATCTGACACCTGCATTTCAGAAATTGCTGGCCTAATCTGCATAAGAATAACCTCCAACCTTTTGACAGTGAAATGATAACAATCATCATCATCATTATCATCATCATCATGAAACACCCAAGAAATTGTAACACCACAGAATGCTGCCTTTTAAGCTCTTGCAGCAACCATATGGTAAATAGAGACAAGTCTTCCTCCACTAGCTTGGCAGAGGATTCTTTTCCTGACCAGCCTTTTTCTCTGGTCAGTGAACACTGAGATCTGAGCAACTTCGTAAACAGAGAGATCCAAAACTTAACATTAGAGTTTTAATGCCTTTATTAAGCACTAGCACAAAATTATATTTGTAGAAATCTATTAGAATTATAGAATCATTTAGGTTGGGAAAGACCCTTAAGATTTGGTCCAGTTGTTAACTCAATGCTGCCAATCTAGTCCTACAGTTTACTGCTCTTCTGCATTATCTAAAACTATATAAAAAAAATAAAACAAAACAAAACCAAAACATGTTCCTTTCTTCTGGTTTTACTTGTAAGATAAAACCCTAGCAATTGTCAAGTAACTTTGTTTCTTGTCTTACAGTAAATTATATCCTCCTCCTATGCTGCTGAGTTGCGTGATACCTGCAGTGTGGGTGATAATTCTCTGTTTGCAATTACAATGTACGAGATGGAGAAACATTGAGAGAAATATTAGGAAGTGCAAGCTTTTTCAACCAAGTTTAGGACATTTGTTAGTGTGGCTGACAACAGACAGAAATGGGATTTAGCCAGTGTTGAATGGACAGATGTAGGAAATCTGAGATGCCAACCATAACAAAAAATTCCAATTTACAGTAAACACATATGAGGAGATCAGATGGCATTCTGTGACATTTAAAAAAATGTGATTATTACACACTGTTGGGAGAACAGTTCATTCACTGGATGATAACTTCACTGTTTCTTTACAGCAAATACAAGGCATTATTACACGTTTGCACTAGCAGATCTGAAATAATAATGAAGTAGCAAGATTGGGTTATTCCCCACAAATATTTTATTAGTCAGCAGAAGAAAAGAATTAAAACTAGCTTTAAGTGTTTTTTTCATGGGTTTTTTTGTGGTTTTAAGTGTTTTTTTCTAACTAGAAACACCAGTCTTTCCTGAAACCATGAAAACCATCTCTCTCTTATGCATGTGTTTTTCCATTGAGTTGTGAACTTAGTGAAAAAAAAAAAAAAAATACATGCATAATGTTACCTAAACACATATGTTTTGAAGTTAGGACTAATGTGAGACAAGGGATATGATGATTTTCCAGTATCTCTGAAAACGCTTAGGAGAATTTCTGTTGGCACATTACTATAAATACTGGAATTTCAATTATCACGCTAAAATTTACATGTTCCCTGGAAAAAAATAATTAAATGAGTCTAAGTTTACTTTGAATATATTTAAATATTTAGAATAGAACCATTCTGAGAATTTTTTTTCTCTTTATTCCCCTAAAGTAGCTCTGATGCAAGTCTTGCAACAGTAGATAGAATATACTGCAACTAGTGCAATACATCCAAGCAGCTGAACTGGTAGATTTGATAAAGTTCAGCTTCTAAGCCACATCATGATTAAAGTGAGGTGGTTAAAGAAACTGATTGAGTATGAGGTATTACTTTTATCATAGACTAAACTTGTGGAATGGTTTGAGCTCCAAGAGAGCTTTAAAAGTCATCTAGTCCAACCCTCCTATGAAGATCAGGGACACCTTCAACTACAACAGGTTAACCTTGAATGTTTCCTGGCATGAAGCATCTACCATCTTTCTGGACAACCTGTTCCAGTGCTTCACCACCCTCATCATAAAAAATATATTCTTTACATTTAGTGTGAATCTAATCTCTTTTAATTTAAAACAATTAATCCTTGTTCTGTCACAACCAGCTCTGCTAAAAAGTTCATCTCTGTCTTCCTTACAAGACCGCTTTAGGTGCTGAAAGGCTGCGATAAAGTCTGCCTGAAGTTTTCTCTTCTCAAGGCTGAATAAACCCAGCTCTCCCAGCCTGTCCTCACAGGAGAGGTATTCCATGCCCTGTGATTGTTTTTGTGGCCCTCCTCTAGCTGCATTCCAACAGATGCACATCTCTTCTAGCTGGGGGCCCCAGAGCTGGATGCAGTAGTCCAGGTGGAGTATCATGAGGGCAGAGTAGACAGCAACAATCTCCTCCCCAGACCTGCTGGTCACACTTTGTTTTATACAGCCCAGGATACTGGTGGCTCTCTGGACTGAGAGCTCACATGGACAATTCATGTTCAGCTTCTCACCCACCAACCACTCCAAGCCTGTGTCCACAGGGCTGCTCTCAACCTGTTCATCCCCAGCCTGTGTTTGCAGTGCAGTTTGTCCTGACCACGGTGCAGCACCTTATACTTGGTCTTCTTGAACCTTATGAGATTTCCTACTTCTTGTGCTTGTCCACTGCCCTCTGGATGGCAGCCCATTCCTCAGTCACCCTCTTCTTCACTCATCTTGGGGTCACTCAGATTGGCTTTCTTCAAGCAAACAAATGTGATAGCTATTTTTTACCATTGTATACAATGGTAAACATGGTATACAAAAGGGGTTTTTTTCCATATATATGTAACATTTTACTAACCTTTCATCAAAGTGTCAGTTCTTGTTTAAGTGTGTTGTTTTAAGAGGCATTCAAGGTTTCTCTCTGGTTTGAATTCCCCATATCCCCCAGTTTATAAATGGCTGTCTTTTTTCCCCCCACTGTTGGGTATTTTCTTCTTAAATTCCCATCAGAACTTCAATGTCAATATGGCAGGTTACTTAATCTGCATCTTCTTTAAACTAAATATTTTATTGTAATCCTTTCTAATCACAGCAAAAGCCAAAGAAAGAAAGCTGAAAAATGAGTAGATTTAAACTGCAGTCCCTTGAAATAAATTCTCAACATCTTCAATAGAAAGAAGGAGTACTCTGTCATTTCTTTACCTGCTTTCATCTGCTCTCTCGGGTTCTTCCTGCTGTGAACACCCTAAAGGCTATTTCTCTTCTGAGTACGTAGATCTCTTTTTAAGCTGCCATCTTATGCACTTAACATTCTGTGCACTTGAGTGCACTAACCATTTGCTTTTTGCTGCAGCTATAAATAATATTAAGAGAATATCAGTGTCGAGGTGCCTTATCAACACATATGCAATGCTATCAGCAGGTTTTACAAAACATTTATCAACTTAACATTTGGAGGTTTTAACTCTTCTTTCATTTGAAAAAACAAGTGTTGCTACAAATGGTTTTCTCTAGGCAAGGTGGTATTCAATTATTCAAATTACTTTAGGCTATAATAGTTGTACTAAGCATTGTTCATTTTATTAATGTTGAACACTATTAACATCTTAAACAACGATATTTTAATTGACTGCCTAGACAAAGATTTGTGAGTAAATGTAATAAAGTAAACAAGAAGATACAGCTAATTTATTGAACAAATAATATACATAGCTTGCTAAACTGTTAAAGTCTTATTTGAAGTGAAATATTTCTTTTGCAGTCCAGACCATATGTTGTATAATGTAATCAGATGCTAGTGATTAAAACCAACAAAAAACATCATTATCAAAACCCTTTCAGAACAAATATTTTCTGTAGGGGAGAGTAGGATGGAACCAGTTATTGCAAGCAGAAGAAGAGAAAAAAATTGAAAATTAAGTGAGTTTCTATATTCTGCCTAAAATGGAATTTCTATGTATCTATATCATATCCCTCTTACCCTTCAAGATGCCATGGACTTTTCTGCAAAATTCAAACAATAAGCATGTTTTTTTAGTATCCAAGTGCAATTAAGGTTATGAAAGCCCTATCTTAAAGCAAATAATGTATTCCTTAAGGTAGTCTAAGTTATCTGTGATTTAGATTTTACCATATTTACTCAGATGGTAGTACCTTATGCCTTAAGACCTGGTTTCTGAAGTCTACCAATTTCTGTTAGTCTTTTTAACAGACACAAAAAACAGCTTTAATTAAATATTTTGCTTGATGGAATATTTCCAGATCTTTCTGTAATTCAAAATAAAACCAGCCTGTAATTTGAATGGGGTTTTCAAAAAATGCCTCCCACAGATTATCACAGTTTATAAAGGAGAGTAATCTCCTGACAGGTACCAACCTTTTTTGACTGTCCATATTAATACTTGAGTGTTTTGAAAGAATACTTAAGACTTTAAAGTCCTTAAAGAATTAAAGAAACAATGAAATTCCCATTTACCCAAAAGATTACAGTCACATTAGTATAAAGAGTAAAGACGGTTAATAGTGTTTAAGTAGCTGACACTGCCTCATCTTCCCAAAGGAATAAATGAGCATCATATTTTAATTTTTTTCCCAGATTTTAACCCATCAAACAGAGGCTTACAGCCTTCAATATCTAACCTTTTGAATACCAATACTGAATATAATTAAGTATATACTTAAAAATTGCCACAAGACAAGTTGAAAAAGTTCTAAAATACAGAACAGGTGATTAGCAAAAATCAAATTGTAGAGAAATATTTCTTTCCATTATATGTGTGCTAATACTAAAAATATGTTAATAATGCTTTTAAAAATGCAGCTAGTCAAATAGTTTATATCCTTGACTGCAGTAATAACCCGATATTAAATTTCAGTTAAGCATCCTAGCTGTACTTATCTTATTAAAGTGTAAAGACACTAGTCTACTTATTAAAAAAAAAAGAAAAAGAAAACCAACAAACCTTAAAAGCAATATTCTGTACTCATTCAAACATTATAGTAATTTTCCATCATTTTTCTTGTACTGAAGGTGATTAGGACCACCTATTGATTATTTCACTTCACCAGATCCTAAGTAGAATTAAAATTTATTTATTATTTATGTATTTATTTTGAACCATACAATCATGTGTAGATGGTACAAAAAGAGTGACTCAAGGACAAGTATCTAGAAAAGATTACCCTGGACTTGTTTGCTGATTTTATCAACAGGCACAGTGGTATTATGAAATAAATGACATTGATAGGTGTGTCCCATAGGAAGCAGCAGAGGAACAAAGTCAGTGGTGACATTCAGCAATTTTATCTATGTATCTACTGTAGAGGAAGTTCCTCTACAGTAATATAGTGATACAGATAAGCTTTGTAGAATCTGATAATAAAATAGTTTTTCAACAAAAAAAAAAAAAAAAAAAAAAAAAAAAAAAAAAAAA